>JARYGA010022590.1:162500-165000 GCA_030545235.1 Helianthus tuberosus | reverse complement strand
TCGACCGTGAACAACCACGTCAAGTTTGGTGTCGAAACGAGTACAACTGGGACGATCCAAGGCCCAACGATACATCGGGCCCGAACAAGGCCCAATAAAAAAACAGACCCGAGAACGTGAAGTCGTGATCGCAAACCACGTAAGAATGTCCCGTGAACAACTTCACAAAGTTTGGTGTCGATCCGAGCATAACGGGCCCGACCCAAGGCCCAACGACATCGGGCCCGAACAAGGCCCGTTCAACACGTTGACCCGTAACGTGAAGCCGTGGCCCGACACCACCATAAAAATGTCCGCGAGCAACGGTGTCAACTTTCGTGGCGATCCGACGTACAACGGGCCCGATCCAAGGCCCAACGACACATCGGGCCCGAACAAGGCCCAAATGAAGACCTCACCCGAAAACGTGAACTCCTGTTCGCAAACCACGTAAGAATGGCCCGTGAACAACCTGTACAAAGTTTGGTGTCGATCCGAGCACAACGGGCCCGACCCAAGGCCCAACGACAAATCGGGCCCGAACATGGCCCGGTCAACACGTTGACCCGAGACGTGAAGCCGTGACCCGATACCACCATAAGAATGCCCGTGAACAACCGTGTCAGCTTTCGTGGCTATCCGACGTCGTTTGGTGGTGTTACGAAGAATCCCGAGAAAACGAACTTACCGGGCCCGCAGGCCCGTGGGCCCGAATCCAGATTATTATTTCCCAAGACCACCGTCAACTTGTCCCGGTGGTTCACATGAAGTTTGGTGCCGTTCCGACCTCGTTTGATACGGTTATGGTTGAACCACACGGGCGCTCGGTCCCGACCCGAGCCCAGTCAACGTTTTGACCCGATCAAATCAGCCCGTGACCCGAAACCACCCTACTTGGGCCCTACAACAGCCACGTAAAGTTTCGGGATGATCCGACGTTCTTTCATGGGGTTACGGACAATCCACGTCAAACAAGCGTCACGGGCCGACCGAGCCGGGCCAACGGGCCCTCGGGACCCGAAAACTGAATTTCTTTCATCCAAACACCTTAAAACACGTTACCGAGGTCTCACGCAAAATTTCATGCCAATCCGACGTCGTTTGATGGGGTTTTGAAAAATTATGATTCCTCAAAAATTTAATGTTTGTTCCTGTCACTTAGCTTTTTGTGCAAAATGTATATATAGGGGAGGGGTGGGTGTTGAGCAGCCCATGCCCGGGCAAGGTAGGAGAGCGCCCAAGCCAAAGGAGGCTGGTGGCGCGCATAACAGCCCAAATGCCCCAACGATGACTGAGAACAAGCGCCCCTCTCCCCTCCCTCCCCCCCACCAAGCGCCCCTCCCCCCCACGTTGCCTGCCCACGTTGCCTCGACGACCAGCAAACCTCGAAAATTATGATTCCTCGAAAAATTAATGTCTGTTCCTGTCACTTTACTTTTTGTGCAAAATGTATATATAGGGGAGACCAGGGGCTTGAGCAACCCCTGTGCCCAGGCATGGGCATGATAGAAGCACACGAGACGCGAGGTTTAAAGCCTATACAAGCAAGGCGTCGGTCTCCCCAAGCCCCGTTGCCTATAAATCAAGCCCGATGCCTTGTAAATGCCCCACACGATGCCTACAAGCAACAACGACGTTTGCTAGTTAATCGATCGATGCCCCACACATTGCAGCATGTTGCCTAGTAAACAAGCCATGCTGCCTTGGAAGCGCCCCACATCATGGCATGTTGCCTAGAACGCTGCCCAGCACGCTGCCCTTGTTCCCGCACGACGACCTGAAAGCGTGGCTGACCACGTGCTTGCCTTCAAAAATTATGATTTCTCAAAAAATTAATGTCTGTTCCTGTCACTTTACTTTTTGTGCAGAATGTATATATAGGGGGGTGGTAGTACTCTTGGGGTAGAGAGGCATGTGCTGGGATGGCATGCCAAGGCATGTGCTGGGATGGCATGCCTTGGTGTGTGCTGGGATGGCATGCCAAGGACAAGCATGTGCTAGGAAGGCATGCCAAGGCCAAGGCAAGCACATGCATTGTGAGTGAGATGAGACGGTTGTCTTTACCCCAAGAGTGCCCAAGGGAGAGGAAAGAGGTGTCAAACGTATGCTGAGCCCCACTTCGGTAGTTTGGCACCCCCATAGGCATTCAGGCAAGCGTGCCTATGGGTAAAGTCGGTAGAGCTTGTCAGCCATGTTGGGTACTATTGTTTGGACGAGATGATGGCACACGTCAAGCTTGCTTTAAGGTAACGTTCTGGCAGCACAGCCAGCCCGCAATTGCTAGTTCAAGCGGGTGGAATCTGCCTATAGGGGCGTTGCTTGCTTGCTTGCTGTGGAATTGGGCACGCCCAATATGTATCATCGACCCACGTAGTTCCTGCATGGCCCCATAGGTATTCAGGCAAGCGTGCCTATGGGTAAAGTCGGTAGAGCTTGTCAGCCATGTTGGGTACTATTGTTTGGACGAGATGATGGCACACGTCAAGCTTGCTTTAAGGTAACGTTCTGGCAGCACAGCCAG
>JARYGA010022590.1:100000-102500 GCA_030545235.1 Helianthus tuberosus | reverse complement strand
GGTGTCGAAACGAGTACAACTGGGACGATCCAAGGCCCAACGATACATCGGGCCCGAACAAGGCCCAATAAAAAAACAGACCCGAGAACGTGAAGTCGTGATCGCAAACCACGTAAGAATGTCCCGTGAACAACTTCACAAAGTTTGGTGTCGATCCGAGCATAACGGGCCCGACCCAAGGCCCAACGACATCGGGCCCGAACAAGGCCCGTTCAACACGTTGACCCGTAACGTGAAGCCGTGGCCCGACACCACCATAAAAATGTCCGCGAGCAACGGTGTCAACTTTCGTGGCGATCCGACGTACAACGGGCCCGATCCAAGGCCCAACGACACATCGGGCCCGAACAAGGCCCAAATGAAGACCTCACCCGAAAACGTGAACTCCTGTTCGCAAACCACGTAAGAATGGCCCGTGAACAACCTGTACAAAGTTTGGTGTCGATCCGAGCACAACGGGCCCGACCCAAGGCCCAACGACAAATCGGGCCCGAACATGGCCCGGTCAACACGTTGACCCGAGACGTGAAGCCGTGACCCGATACCACCATAAGAATGCCCGTGAACAACCGTGTCAGCTTTCGTGGCTATCCGACGTCGTTTGGTGGTGTTACGAAGAATCCCGAGAAAACGAACTTACCGGGCCCGCAGGCCCGTGGGCCCGAATCCAGATTATTATTTCCCAAGACCACCGTCAACTTGTCCCGGTGGTTCACATGAAGTTTGGTGCCGTTCCGACCTCGTTTGATACGGTTATGGTTGAACCACACGGGCGCTCGGTCCCGACCCGAGCCCAGTCAACGTTTTGACCCGATCAAATCAGCCCGTGACCCGAAACCACCCTACTTGGGCCCTACAACAGCCACGTAAAGTTTCGGGATGATCCGACGTTCTTTCATGGGGTTACGGACAATCCACGTCAAACAAGCGTCACGGGCCGACCGAGCCGGGCCAACGGGCCCTCGGGACCCGAAAACTGAATTTCTTTCATCCAAACACCTTAAAACACGTTACCGAGGTCTCACGCAAAATTTCATGCCAATCCGACGTCGTTTGATGGGGTTTTGAAAAATTATGATTCCTCAAAAATTTAATGTTTGTTCCTGTCACTTAGCTTTTTGTGCAAAATGTATATATAGGGGAGGGGTGGGTGTTGAGCAGCCCATGCCCGGGCAAGGTAGGAGAGCGCCCAAGCCAAAGGAGGCTGGTGGCGCGCATAACAGCCCAAATGCCCCAACGATGACTGAGAACAAGCGCCCCTCTCCCCTCCCTCCCCCCCACCAAGCGCCCCTCCCCCCCACGTTGCCTGCCCACGTTGCCTCGACGACCAGCAAACCTCGAAAATTATGATTCCTCGAAAAATTAATGTCTGTTCCTGTCACTTTACTTTTTGTGCAAAATGTATATATAGGGGAGACCAGGGGCTTGAGCAACCCCTGTGCCCAAGCATGGGCATGATAGAAGCACACGAGACGCGAGGTTTAAAGCCTATACAAGCAAGGCGTCGGTCTCCCCAAGCCCCGTTGCCTATAAATCAAGCCCGATGCCTTGTAAATGCCCCACACGATGCCTACAAGCAACAACGACGTTTGCTAGTTAATCGATCGATGCCCCACACATTGCAGCATGTTGCCTAGTAAACAAGCCATGCTGCCTTGGAAGCGCCCCACATCATGGCATGTTGCCTAGAACGCTGCCCAGCACGCTGCCCTTGTTCCAGCACGACGACCTGAAAGCGTGGCTGACCACGTGCTTGCCTTCAAAAATTATGATTTCTCAAAAAATTAATGTCTGTTCCTGTCACTTTACTTTTTGTGCAGAATGTATATATAGGGGGGTGGTAGTACTCTTGGGGTAGAGAGGCATGTGCTGGGATGGCATGCCAAGGCATGTGCTGGGATGGCATGCCAAGGACAAGCATGTGCTAGGAAGGCATGCCAAGGCCAAGGCAAGCACATGCATTGTGAGTGAGATGAGACGGTTGTCTTTACCCCAAGAGTGCCCAAGGGAGAGGAAAGAGGTGTCAAACGTATGCTGAGCCCCACTTCGGTAGTTTGGCACCCCCATAGGCATTCAGGCAAGCGTGCCTATGGGTAAAGTCGGTAGAGCTTGTCAGCCATGTTGGGTACTATTGTTTGGACGAGATGATGGCACACGTCAAGCTTGCTTTAAGGTAACGTTCTGGCAGCACAGCCAGCCCGCAATTGCTAGTTCAAGCGGGTGGAATCTGCCTATAGGGGCGTTGCTTGCTTGCTTGCTGTGGAATTGGGCACGCCCAATATGTATCATCGACCCACGTAGTTCCTGCATGGCCCCATAGGTATTCAGGCAAGCGTGCCTATGGGTAAAGTCGGTAGAGCTTGTCAGCCATGTTGGGTACTATTGTTTGGACGAGATGATGGCACACGTCAAGCTTGCTTTAAGGTAACGTTCTGGCAGCACAGCCAGCCTGCAATTGCTAGTTCAAGCGTGTGGAATCTGCCTATAGGGGCGTTGCTTG
>JARYGA010022590.1:37500-40000 GCA_030545235.1 Helianthus tuberosus | reverse complement strand
CGTGAAGTCGTGATCGCAAACCACGTAAGAATGTCCCGTGAACAACTTCACAAAGTTTGGTGTCGATCCGAGCATAACGGGCCCGACCCAAGGCCCAACGACATCGGGCCCGAACAAGGCCCGTTCAACACGTTGACCCGTAACGTGAAGCCGTGGCCCGACACCACCATAAAAATGTCCGCGAGCAACGGTGTCAACTTTCGTGGCGATCCGACGTACAACGGGCCCGATCCAAGGCCCAACGACACATCGGGCCCGAACAAGGCCCAAATGAAGACCTCACCCGAAAACGTGAACTCCTGTTCGCAAACCACGTAAGAATGGCCCGTGAACAACCTGTACAAAGTTTGGTGTCGATCCGAGCACAACGGGCCCGACCCAAGGCCCAACGACAAATCGGGCCCGAACATGGCCCGGTCAACACGTTGACCCGAGACGTGAAGCCGTGACCCGATACCACCATAAGAATGCCCGTGAACAACCGTGTCAGCTTTCGTGGCTATCCGACGTCGTTTGGTGGTGTTACGAAGAATCCCGAGAAAACGAACTTACCGGGCCCGCAGGCCCGTGGGCCCGAATCCAGATTATTATTTCCCAAGACCACCGTCAACTTGTCCCGATGGTTCACATGAAGTTTGGTGCCGTTCCGACCTCGTTTGATACGGTTATGGTTGAACCACACGGGCGCTCGGTCCCGACCCGAGCCCAGTCAACGTTTTGACCCGATCAAATCAGCCCGTGACCCGAAACCACCCTACTTGGGCCCTACAACAGCCACGTAAAGTTTCGGGATGATCCGACGTTCTTTCATGGGGTTACGGACAATCCACGTCAAACAAGCGTCACGGGCCGACCGAGCCGGGCCAACGGGCCCTCGGGACCCGAAAACTGAATTTCTTTCATCCAAACACCTTAAAACACGTTACCGAGGTCTCACGCAAAATTTCATGCCAATCCGACGTCGTTTGATGGGGTTTTGAAAAATTATGATTCCTCAAAAATTTAATGTTTGTTCCTGTCACTTAGCTTTTTGTGCAAAATGTATATATAGGGGAGGGGTGGGTGTTGAGCAGCCCATGCCCGGGCAAGGTAGGAGAGCGCCCAAGCCAAAGGAGGCTGGTGGCGCGCATAACAGCCCAAATGCCCCAACGATGACTGAGAACAAGCGCCCCTCTCCCCTCCCTCCCCCCACCAAGCGCCCCTCCCCCCCACGTTGCCTGCCCACGTTGCCTCGACGACCAGCAAACCTCGAAAATTATGATTCCTCGAAAAATTAATGTCTGTTCCTGTCACTTTACTTTTTGTGCAAAATGTATATATAGGGTAGACCAGGGGCTTGAGCAACCCCTGTGCCCAGGCATGGGCATGATAGAAGCACACGAGACGCGAGGTTTAAAGCCTATACAAGCAAGGCGTCGGTCTCCCCAAGCCCCGTTGCCTATAAATCAAGCCCGATGCCTTGTAAATGCCCCACACGATGCCTACAAGCAACAACGACGTTTGCTAGTTAATCGATCGATGCCCCACACATTGCAGCATGTTGCCTAGTAAACAAGCCATGCTGCCTTGGAAGCGCCCCACATCATGGCATGTTGCCTAGAACGCTGCCCAGCACGCTGCCCTTGTTCCCGCACGACGACCTGAAAGCGTGGCTGACCACGTGCTTGCCTTCAAAAATTATGATTTCTCAAAAAATTAATGTCTGTTCCTGTCACTTTACTTTTTGTGCAGAATGTATATATAGGGGGGTGGTAGTACTCTTGGGGTAGAGAGGCATGTGCTGGGATGGCATGCCAAGGCATGTGCTGGGATGGCATGCCTTGGTGTGTGCTGGGATGGCATGCCAAGGACAAGCATGTGCTAGGAAGGCATGCCAAGGCCAAGGCAAGCACATGCATTGTGAGTGAGATGAGACGGTTGTCTTTACCCCAAGAGTTCCCAAGGGAGAGGAAAGAGGTGTCAAACGTATGCTGAGCCCCACTTCGGTAGTTTGGCACCCCCATAGGCATTCAGGCAAGCGTGCCTATGGGTAAAGTCGGTAGAGCTTGTCAGCCATGTTGGGTACTATTGTTTGGACGAGATGATGGCACACGTCAAGCTTGCTTTAAGGTAACGTTCTGGCAGCACAGCCAGCCCGCAATTGCTAATTCAAGCGGGTGGAATCTGCCTATAGGGGCGTTGCTTGCTTGCTTGCTGTGGAATTGGGCACGCCCAATATGTATCATCGACCCACGTAGTTCCTGCATGGCCCCATAGGTATTCAGGCAAGCGTGCCTATGGGTAAAGTCGGTAGAGCTTGTCAGCCATGTTGGGTACTATTGTTTGGACGAGATGATGGCACACGTCAAGCTTGCTTTAAGGTAACGTTCTGGCAGCACAGCCAGCCTGCAATTGCTAGTTCAAGCGTGTGGAATCTGCCTATAGGGGCGTTGCTTGCTTGCTTGCTGTGGAATTGGGCACGCCCAATATGTATCATCGACCCACGTAGTTCCTGCATGGC
>JARYGA010022589.1:0-40789 GCA_030545235.1 Helianthus tuberosus | reverse complement strand
AGTCCGCCTAAGTGTATCTTGATAAGTCCTATGCATCATCTCCTGAAAACACATGTGAAAATAGGTACGTCAGCATAAAAATGCCTGTGAGATACATAGGTTTTGTGAAAATGAGATTCATGACTTATGTTTAAGAAAATGTTTAGTCATGAACCTTGTAGTTTGCTTTGTTTTGTAAATCGTTTGAAAAGCAATAAGATCAGATGATAAGTATAAGTAAGAGAATAATGTATGGTTAAATGAATAACCAAGTAAAATGAGTTTGCAAAAGATAAGTTGTTTTGTAAAACAATGTCTTGTGAAAAGTATGTTATTTGTATAAAATGTTATATGACTCAAATTGAAATGATTCAAATAACGCTACAATATGTGATATCATACAAGCACTTATATATAGGAAGTACCAGCGGCGTATCCACCATGCTTGTATCATATTACACACGCCTCGTTACTTAAATCACTTACTCAAACCAAACCACCGAAGTAAAATGTTTATGTATAATCAAATGTCTAATGTCTATGTCAAATGTTTATGTCAAAAGTCCTTGTATAAACCATGTCAAATGTTGATAGTCCAAAAGTAGTCAAGTAATGTGTAACAAATGTTTATGTATGGTAAGTAAAATAAGACTACTTAAACCATAAGTAAAAATGTACAAAACAAAGTATTTTAAGTAAATCAAAAGTTATGTTTTGTAAAATATATGCATGCTATACTGAATATGAACATTTATGCGGTATTGTGAAAATTCATACATCCAAGCCTTGAGACAGCCGGATAACCCTTTTAGTTAAGGTTATCAAAAGAAATATGTATTCGGATTCGGTCATTCCTTATGTCCAAACAAACCCGAGATTTCAGGAATGGGATTTGTCAAGTCCTATGGTACCACTACTTACTCCCGAGCGGCGTAGCAAATGTTAATGAACGTAATAAAGACCCGTTTGTGCAAACCAAATGTTATAGCAGTTGTATACATGTCATATGAAAATAATGTACTAAGTATGCTAAGTTAACATACAAAGCAGAAAAGTCTTGTAAATCAATGTGCTAGCATGCTATCGGACAACATACATAGCAGAAATGTAATGTAAAACAATGTACTAAGTATGCACACAATGGACATACATAGCATGAAATGTCATGAAATCATGTACTATAATGTACTAACAAACATAGCCGGTATATGATGTGAAAACAGGAAAGCAGGAAAGTAACAAGTAGGCACATGTGTTCCACCCCAAAACAGTTTGGAAAACAGTAAAAGAGGGGTCTATGTACTCACCTGAGATTGCTCAGAAGTCCTAAGATAACCACCAAGCAATGCTAGAGATCACGGAATCAAACGACACCTAATATAGGTAACTATGTTAATAACCCGGACCTATATCGGAGGATTTGATAGAATGAGGGTTCGTAAACCAAACGAGTATGGAGACTCGTGTCATATGGTTTAACAAAGCCTACATACCAAATGAAACCTAACCTAAGTGCTTACGACCCATTACGACCCGTTTAGGTAGCTTATGCTACTTTAACGCGTCGCTCGCGTGAAACGCGTTCGGACCGCCTAACTAGCCCTATGACAAGTGTTATATGCCTAAACATGTTACATAATCAGTTATGTGACAAAAGTTTAGGTTACATATGCTTAATTACCAATTATACATGAAAAGGGTATTCTGGTAATTTACCTAAGGCATATAAACTACATATCATACAACTACTTAAACGATGTGACCATAAGGTATAACCTCGGAAGGTTATTCCCTACACTATGGTCACCTAATGTATTTGGTCGGATCCTAATGATCGACCAAACTGGGTCGGGTTCGAAGGTATAAGCGATTTATCAGATCGCTTACCCTTACGACCCTAGACAACGTGGTAATTAGTAGGCATAGTCCCAAGGGACTATAACCATCGTGATTACAATCACGTTGCGAAGTTCAAACGAACTTCGCATTGACCATAAGCTGGTCAACGCTGAAAGTCAAACAAAGTTTGACTTTCTGACTCGAAAAGCAATAAAATAAAGAAAAGAATGAAAGAATACTTACGAAGGGTCCCCGAATGCTAATCCCGATCCAAGTAGCTCAGGTATGAAACAATGGTTTCAACTTAGAGCTCCTCAAATCAGAATTCTTGTAAGTTTTGCAATGGGGTGGATGGGTATTTATAGGAATACCCGAACCGTTAGGATCGTTTCATGGAAACCGTGCTCGAATCTCATGCGTACACTTGTCGGAAACTCATGGTAGCTAAAAATGGGTCTAAATGAGCTGAATATGCAGTTGTGAGTGTGTGGTTGTGGTTAAAACAGCTGGAACATGCTGACTGTTCGTTCTGATCTGTTCTGGGAGGCTGAGGCGGCCCGCTTCAGGATCAGACAAATCTAATGCGGGCCGCATGGCCCTTCTGATCAGCATATAACTTTCAAAAATGACAGTTTCAGCCCCTGCACGTGTTTAAGGCCATTCCCGACACTTCTAAGGCCCGTAAAGCCAACTTTAAGGCCCTAAAATGATGCCTAAACATTGTGGACATGAAACATGCTCAAAAATATGTCGGATGTCAGTTCGTTTGGTCGTACGAACGCGATGTTCGCTTAATTACGATGGAATGCGCATAAGCGCGAAAAACGATCCAAATGACGAAACGAATGGATTTTTCTTAAGCCAAACACTAAGGCATAATATAGTCATGCTTACATAAATTTTTGGATGTCCGGATGTATTCAGAACGTAAGTTATGCGTGAAAATGCAAACTTGTGCACTTTTTGACACTTTTAGTCCCTGAATGAGCCAAAAGTTTATTTTAGCACACCGAACCCCTCAAAGCCTATTTCTAAGCTATATAAAGGATATTTAAGGTGTGTTTAACTTATGGTCATGTTCTGGAATGTTCGTTACAGTTCAAATTGGCATACTTTCGCAGTTTGTCAGGTTTAGTCCCTGTAAGCGAATTAACTTGTTTTTGCCATACCAAAGCCTTCAAAACTTATTTCTAAGTTATGTAAAGGTTATTTAAGGTATGTTAAGCCTATTTCACTATTCTGGAGTGTTTGTTGCATTAAACTGGTTATATTTACGCATCGGTGCGCGTATAACCTTCCAGAAAGCGATTTAGAGTTTGGAATTGAACAAAAATTGATATGTGCAAATGATACACATATTTTTACAAATACCAAGTATGAAATATAATATTTCATTGGTTCGGTATTTGTTTGATAGCCGTGAAGGCACAGGTGTTACATAATGTGTGAAATTCACACCATTTTAACTGTAAAATTTTGTTCAATTTAGAAAATAAGGTGTAGAAATCAGATGTTGCAGCTGAATTGGTATGAACTCTTCCTCCTGAGCTCTGATACCACTTGTAGGATCGTTTTACCGACCAAACGAGTCGTTCAGAAGAGTTTTTGCTCAATACGAGAGGCGGAAACAAACATATCGAGGTAATTCAGCTTACAATTCACTTTAAACTGTCTTTTGATTGATTTGACAAAGAATTACAGCGAGTAGACACTTCGGCAGCAGTTCGGCACTGAAACCGGAAAGTTACAAATGACAAGGCACCTCAAGGTATTTATAGGTAGTGTAATTTCGCACGGAATTCCCAAGCGAAATTACATTTCACACGAAATCTAATTTCGTGCGAAATTACCACCAAACCTATTTTTGACAGTTTTCTCGTACTACGTGCCCTGATCTATCTGTTCTAATACAAGACTCGATACAAGATGAAGTCGACAGACGTATGCACCAACAAAAGTCAACGTTTTTGCAATCATAGGGATTGTAAAAAAAATAGTAGAATAAGATCCGAACTTGTGAATAAAAGATCTTTTGAAATGAAATCACATGCTTAATAAGCAATGCATGTACGACATAGGAATTTGTCAAGAGATGAGACAAGTGAGTGTTGGCTTTATGAAAGAAAAATAAAGACCTTTTATTGATAAAACTTTGATCGGAATCAAAAGTCAACTAATATTTTAATACAGACAAAACGTATGGGTGCTTATGTTAGAATTTGCTATTGCTTCCTTTTCCGTAGCTATTTATGCTTTCTCTTTAGCTTCATCTGGGTTTCTAGCCTTGTTGCTGGGTGCTTTAGATAGTTTCAAGCAGTAGGGACGAATGTGACCTGGTTCTCCGCATTTGTAACAGATGTTGTTTTTCCTTCTACATTCTTCCTTTGTATGTCCAGTCTTCTTGTATAAGTTACAGTGGAGTGTCTTCCTAGAATGACGTTTTCTTGAATGCTTTTTGTTATAGTTGTTGCAGGTAGGTTGCGAGATCGGCGATCCACTTCCTTAATTCTGATGGGATTTGTCATAGCGGAATTCCTTATAAGAGTAACTATAGGTTGTGGTTTTCTTTCGTTTGGAAGATGGAGTTTTGATACGAATATCATGACCTCCATTAGAAATAGGGCTAGGTTTGAAGTGATGGGTATGCTTACAATGTATAGTAGGATTTTCGTTTATAGGCACAAAAATTTTAATAGCTTCAATAATCGAAGGTATGGCATTCGATATTCCTTGAGCTATTATATTTTCTATAGTATTTCTATCCAAAGAATTTTCATTATTAGCTTGAATTTCCTGATTACATGCGATTTCCTTTGACATCTGAATTGCAAACATGTTCAGATATAATTATCACAGAACTAAACAATTATACAGGCACATTTTGTTGCATATATTACGTTTGGCACAATTATAGTCATAGCTATCAGTATTATGCTTTGATATATATATATATATATACCTATATACATATTATATTTTAACAATTTCTTTTACAATATATCTTATCAAAATATAAGGAAAGTATTTATGTTATATTATGTGCTGTTTTTTTCTTTGTTGTAATAGTTTTTCTCTATATTGAATTATTTCAACTATATTTCCAGAGCTCTTGGCTGGATAGGTATTCATAAATTTCGGTTGTGGCTAGAGGTAAGGATTTTATATGAGATTCTGAGATTTTCCGTCATTGGTCCTACTGTCGTTCCCTTGGTGCTAATACGGGTGTCCTTAGGGTTTCTTTTGGTTTAAATGCGTTTAATGGTTTTGAAAAATCATTTGGAGAGATTCTAGGTAAACATGTAGGTTTGTTTCTTTTGTTATATAAAAGCTTGTTTTTCTACAGAAGCTATTTGATTATTATATTGTATATACTATCAAGAAATTTTATCCTGTACATGCATACATCCATAAAATTTCAAATTTCCGGTATATATATATATATTTTTATAAAAATCTAATTATATAACTGATGGTATTAATTATCCTGCTTATTACCATAACTTTATTTATTCCTTTATACTAATAATGGTAATAATATATTGAAATAAAAAGGGTAAGTCTTTTAAAAGAAATTAATTTAATCAAAATATAAATTCTCTGGATTCATTAGAAAAATTTTAGTTTTAATCGGAGGGTTACATCATATATTAAGACTAACTCTGAATTTATCATATTTATTTATTATTGTAGATAATACGAAATTTGGTGTCTCTAAATTTTGATTCTAAATATATTAAGTAATGAAATAGTATTCATGTATCATAATATGCATATGACTTAAATATAATTTAAGGAATGAGTTGAATTATTAAACAGTAAAAATTCTTAAGCTATTTCCTGCTGATATATGTGTTACATACATATATTTAAAATCATCTAGTTATACAGTACCCATTATTTTTGTACATATGTCTGTTTCATAGATACAGGTTTGTAAAATATAAAATATTTTATACATATTTTTCATATGTATATAAATGTACATGTGCTTATATGGATGTAATATAATAAAAGCACATGTAACATAATATAATATTTTCATGTTGTCAAAATCCTGTTTTAATTATTGTATTTAAACAATAAACATGTTATAAGTATGCTAAAATATTACATTTTAACAAAATTAATATAATTATATGTTTTGTCAAAACTTTGACAAAAATATAGATTTAAGTCGAGTAAAATTTTGGGTTATATCATAAATCATAAAACATACTACTTGTATCGAATAATATTTTATATTATGATATTTTAGTGACATCATACCTAAAGGATGTTGTCTTATATCTTTAATTAAGATATTAATGTCAATATCATAATATTATTATAATTTATATTGAATTGTATTCACATAAATATATGGGCATGCTATATTTATCACAAAATTTTAATATTAATATATTATGAATATATCTCCTTTATATATTTTAGCATAACATACTGTAAGATACAAATAGGGGTTACACATGCTGGGAATTTGAATGACATAAAATTACTTAGGTATAATACATGAATTGTATTATCTTAATATTTATATTATGATATTTTCAAAGTATCATACCTGAATTGTGTTATCTTATATTAAGATTAAGATATTAATGTTAATATCGTAATATTATTATAATGTTGTAAAATTCATATTGAATTATTTTCATACAAATGTATGATATATATATATAATATATCATAAAAATTGATAAGACATAACATTATTAACATATCACCTCTCTCTCTCTCTCTCTCTCTCTATATATATATATATATATACTTTGTAAATATAACATAACTGTAAGATACAGATATGGGTAACATATATTGGGAATTCAAAATTCGTTAAATGATATAAAAATTATAATAAACATATTACGATTTTTATGTTCACAGGATAACACATAAGATAGCAATTTCCTAACATAAATGGTTAAGGTTTAGGTATTGGAAGAACACCTAAAGGACTTAAACCAGTGGTATAGCTCTGATACCACCTTCTGTCACAACCCCCGACCCCACCCTGGGAGCCGGAGCCGCGAACCAGTCAGATGGTATCGGTGTTTATTAATTTGGCAGCGAAAAACTTTCATTAGGACTGTAGTTAGAAAATATTGTTATCAGAGTTAAACACCAAAATGTTTAAAATAGGTAAATGGGATAAAACCCAAGTTTTGCTGATAATATATTTATAATAAACTAGTGGGACCAAACCCAATTTTCATTTGTAATATATATTTATAAGGATAAATCCTAATTATTGAAAACATGATCTCCTTTTTATTTAGGTAACTTTTATAGCCATTTTTCTAAGCCTTCAGTGCTCTCCAGCTGGCTTTTATTGGCTTCACACTAAGTTACCTAAAACGTGTTTGAAAAACATTTTATCAGCAAGAAATACTGGTGAGTGCATCTCAGTTTAATCAAAACAGTTTTATCATTGTACAATATTGAGGGCATCCGCAATTACATTTGTTTATATCTACTTAATTACCACCCAAGGTACTGTCAATTCTGACTTGTGGTCATGCTACTACTCACAGTGTAGTAACAAGTAATGTATACAAAACCCCAACATACCGACAGTAATTGTAGAATACAAATACTCAATCACTGTTAAATATACTTTATAACAATTGAGGTTTCGTAAAAACAGTTTACAAAAAGTGAATGTACTCACTTTTGTAGGCTTAGCTATTTCTACAGGCTTCCTGGTAATATTATAGCTTCCTGTTGTTTTTCCTGGTTATTATTTATTAAAATTAAACAATGCACATGTGTTAGTAAGGTAACCCAAAGTACATTAATCGTACAACTCGAGACAGAATTCCAATGACTGAGTCAGGAAGAGCCTTGACACGCATTACGGAGTCCTAGATCAATCGGGTGTAACACAAGACAGAACTCCAATGACTGAGTCGGGCAGAGCCGACATGCGTTACGGAATCCTAAATTGATCGTGTAGGGTAATAGCAGGGTTATAGTACTTACAACGAGGCAGAGTTTCGCTTATTTGGGGGTATTAGGCTATAGCTTTAGCCTACATAATTTGAGAGAGAAATAAAGAAAATAAAAGACTTGGAAATGCTGCAACTCCGTCCTTTTATAGCTAAAACAGAGGTCTCTCGCGTCCCGCGAGAGCCTCTTCGTTTTTTGTCGCAGCCCGCGAGAGCCTAAAAGGCGGCGGTAGGGTTGATGAGTCACCAAGTAGGTCCGACACGTGTCGGGAGACGTGGCACAAGCAGTGTCCAGCAAGTAATGTGTGACAACCCGAGATTTCAAGGTCTTTTTTCTACGTGTTGCTTGTTCACAATTCTGTTTTTCATAAGTTGTTAAATGTTGTAACTTGTGCATGATATATGAATAATTGAAGTATTGTTATGATTAGTTGTTTGGTTGTTAGATGAAACTTAGAGTTGTTTAATGTTTAGACATTCTTGACAGAAGAACTAAGGATCTTCGTCACAACTTCCTCCTCGACAAAGAATGTTCTTCGTCGTCACTTCCTTTGACAAGTATTGAGAGTTCATCGACTGAGAGTTCGCCGTTTGTGAGGTTTCGTCATAGAGAGTTCGTCATCCTCTCACCTGACGAAGTATAGACCTTCGTTGAGAGATTCTCCGCTGGCCCAAGTCTCTTCGAAGCCCAAGAGAAGCCCAGCTCATCTGTTTGAATATATACGTGCATAGGGTTCACGAAACTTGCGAAATAGCAAACCCTAGCACACCCTCAAGCTCTCTTGGATCGGCGGCAGTCTGATTCATCGGAGCTCTCTTTCTCTCGGTTTCGACACTCATGTACACGCATAATTCATTGGTTAGTATACTTAAACTCGTTTTGATTGGTGTTCATTGTTCTCAGTTATGTGTGACATTATGAATGATGATGGTTGTTGATAATCATGAGTTTTATGTGATATTATGGATGATGTTAATCATGAAATTGGAAACTAATTATGATGATAATCGATGACTTGAGATTGATGTGCATGTTAGGATTGGCAAGCATGATGAAATGATGAATCGATGAACTTAATTTGTAGTTTGATTTTAATGTCGATGGTTTAGGGCTGTCCGTATGTAACTTGTTAGAAACTGGGATGAATTGAGTAATGATTTTTGTGTATGTTCGATACATAGGAACGAGGATGGAATGATAACCGAGTGACTGTTGTAATTAGATTGATAATTGTTACGATAATGGTTATGATTGCTCATGAATGATGTGGATGGATAATTGTGTTGAATGTGATCCATGATGTAACCGTCTAATGATGCTTAGGGTTTCGGGAAAAATGGGGAATTGTAACTGATTTGATCGTATAATTGGTGTGAAATCATGAAATTGCTGAAGTGTAGCGACAAAGGATCCCACCCGATGAAGAATGCAATACGACGAAGGATTGGGTTCTTCGTCGAGCGATCCTTGACGAACCCCAGGACCCTTCGTCACACTTACTCCCGATGAATAATGATTCTTCGCCGAGGGACTCTTCACCATACTCAATCCCGGCGAAGGTTAATCCTTCGCAAGGGGATTCTTCGCCTAGGGAGCATCCCACGAAGAATGGATTCTTCGTGGAGATGCTGCATGTGGGTAAATCAACAGAAACTGTGTATTGTTGTATATGTCAATGGATACTTGTGTTTATAAATACTATCTGATACAATATAAGAATGCTGGTCCAGAATGAGAAACCTGATTTAACTTGTGTGACATTCACATGGGGTGTGGGCTTGTAAAAGAACTGGGAATTTGCTACGTGTGCACAATGAACTTTGTGATGAATGCAATCGGTGAAAATACGTGATTTAATTATTATGAAATGGGCGTTATTGGTAACAACTGTTGGAACACAAACATGTGTTATAAACGTGCATGAAATCTAAACGTTTACTATGTGTTACGTGACAATGTTGTAACATGTGACTTGTTGAATACGTGATCTAGATATGTGTTTACGAAACTGGTCATCTTTGGTAACCACGGTAGGGTTTGGTTGACCAACTTGGAACGGGTAATGTAACGTAACATACCGAGCAAATCTAAGGTGATTTCACTTCTCTTGAGCATGCGTCCCCGTGGGTGGGACAATCAAATGGGTATTCCTGAGAGGAATAAATCTTTGGGTAAATCATTGGGTATTCCTGAGAGGAATAAGTCTTTTGGGTAAAAACTGGGATGTTGGATAATACACTCATTTCCTATCATCTTAAGTCCCATCTTCTACCGAATAGTTACCTGAGAGGTAACGGGGTAATTAGTTGATAGCGCTATTAGGCTTGGCAACCTCACACCGTACCTGAGAGGACGGGCGTGAACTAATGACCTTAATCATGACCAATGCTTAGATAGGGGGCATTGGGGACGGACGAAACAATCTGGAAGCCATCTTGTACGGTACTCGAGTTATTATCAACATTACTTTCGGAATTGTATTTAAACTGGAATAAACACTTGGTAACCAAACGTTTTCATAAAACCGTGAACTCACCAGCGTTGTCTGATACACTTGTTTGCATGCTCGCAGGTTATAGATAAGTGTGGAAGTGGAGCTTGCTGTCTGGGAGGCTGGAGTGGTCATGGGTCGAGACACATGGAATCGCAATACAAGTCTAATGGTTTTCGTACATATGGATTATGAAACACTTAACTAATGATTTATGCTTTCGCTGAACACGATGAATTACATTTGATGTTTTGTAACTGTAGGATCCTTTGCACGACCAAAACGAGTCGTTCAGAAGAGTTCTAATCAATACGAGAGGCGGAAACAAACGTATCGACTTTGAATCAACTTGATTTACACACAGAATCACTTTAATTGTCTTGTATAATGATAAAACAACATTTTACAGGGAGTAGACACTTCGGCAGCACCTCGGCACCGGAATCAGAACTCTTACAAACGAAATGACAAGGCAGCTATTTTTAGGAGAGGCATTTCGCATGAAATGGACAAGATCCATTTCGTGCGAAATGGACAATGTTCATTTCATGCGAAATAGCTCTAGCCATTTCATGCGGAATGGTCCAATATCACTAAAACCCTATAAACTAGTCTACCGAGCCCCATTCTATCCAATCTAGACATAAGACTCGATACAAGACGAAGTCGACAGACATATGCACCAACAGACTCCCCCTTGGATGTTGACGAAGTCTTCGGTGTCGAGTCTTTAGTATGACACGTCTTCATTCATGATCAGTCTTCGTGCTTTAACCAAAGTAACTGACAGTTTAAGCATCCTTCAATCTCTTTCTCCTTTCGAATCTCATCCTGGCTCTTTATCATTCAGACTCCCCTCTGCTAGTAGACTCCCCCTTAAGTTGATCCGGGATCGCAATCTGACATAGCTTTCCACCGATTCAGGTCGTCTCCTGGCTCTTCATAGCAACAAGATCAGGAACCTGACTCAAATCTGCACATCTTCAGGAGTCGAATCCTAGCTAACCTGCACAGACTCTACCTCAAAATAAATTTCACAAATTTAACAATTTGACAAATTTATAAATCACTTGCAGGTATCGATCAAAATGATTTAACATTTTAAAAACTTTGATGACCACTTGAAAGAAAAACATTCAAAATTTGGTTTCAACTGAATGAACCATTTAATTATTTCAAAATCAAATCTCAATTCATACACACTTTCCCAACCTGTTGTTCATCAAGTTTAGCACTCGGAATTTTGAAAATCAGCTTTTCAAACATCAGTTGTCGAAAATCTTTTTGTATTTTTCAAAATTTATGCTAAAACACACTAAAAATCTTTTTGGATTTTTCCTTTAATGAAAAGCAGTAAAGAAATATTTACAGACAATATTTTTGAGAGTTTGCGTAAGAGGATCATATCAGTGTATGAGACAAATCACAAGCACCGTTAAGCTTTAAACATTTTAAGATCTAAAAAATTCACTTAGATTGTCAGTATACTGATCCACTTAAATTTTCACACAAAGTTCAATTGTATCGAGATACGAGATTAGTGTTTTAATGGACTTAACTCATTCGCGTATCCAACCTCAGAATATACTCCCGTATCCAGACTCCTATATTCAGTCTTACAGGTGAATGTACACTAATGATATCTGTAAGGGGTTAAATGCGAGACCATGAGAGCTCAGGCTATTGCTTCCGCAAAATCAGAAAGATGATGGTTCGACTTTAGGTGGGTCCCCCTTGGGGATCTTCTTTACAACAGCACATGATTAGCATTTTTCAATGTTTCATCATTTTTTATGCTGAGCGCGGGCTTTAAGATTAAAGCAATGCAAAATATTATACAAGGACTAGGCTATTGCTCCCGCAAAATCAGAAGTCCTGGTATAATACCCCAGTTATCACCACGCACAAAGACCTAGTATGTCAGAAATAGAAAGCCCTTCAAACAAGATTTCAGGGGTTACCTATATATCCGAGAGATGTTCCCCACGAAATAAGCAAGTATGAATTTTAAGTTTATATCTCGAACACAATCTACCAAGCGTGTAAAAACCTACTGGCATATCATCAGTGAGACCGTTTATCACATTTTGACTTTCCAATTCTTTAGCGTGATGTGATAGTCCACTGATGTACTATCATTTCCTCTTTTTCACAACAAAACTCCTTTTCATTTTCCCATGTTTTTGGCTTTTTAGATTTTATCATGTTTTTGGATTTTTCAAAACTTCAAAATTTCTAAAATTTTTTTACTCCCCCTAAAATCCAAAATATGTTTCAATTTTTGATTTTACGGGAAAATTTGAAAACAAACTGTACAAACAAACAGACAAACTGATTCGAATTGCTTCAATTCGCCATCCACTTGGCATAAACAATCAGAACTCCCCCTGACAACAAACTATTTTCCCATTATGATTTCAAAACACTTAAGTTTGTTTCAATCAAAATGGTTTTTCCGGAAAATTAGTTTTGTTGATTTCACTTGTAAGATCGGGGATATGTTCATCACTTTGTTCTTTCAATCATTTGAATGAAAGTTAAATCAAGTTTAACTTAATGACCTTGATTAACCACTTGTAGGTGAAAACCTCTTTTTCAACCACATGTAGGTTCAACCATATCATGAAAATTGAAATATGACAATATTAAGAATACAACCACTTGTAGGTTCAAATATCAATAAAGATGCCGATACCTACTTCACAATTACCAACCTGGAAGTTCCGGAAATGATGACTTGCTTCACATGAAAAATTTAACAATTTTAGGTTTTTCACAAAAAAACAATTTTTTTTAAGAATGATGCCGATTCATGCTCCATGATTACCAACTTGGGAGCTCCGGCAAGTCAGGATTTTAAGTAAACTCTATCGCCCAAGCCTGACCAACCTTGGGTGATTGTGAATCATCTTTAACTCCCCATCTTTTTGATTTATAAAACTCTTTTGCTCCTTTCACTTTCCCGTCAACCATCTTCCAAAAAATATATTTCACTTTTCCATTAAACGCCTTTTCAGCATCAAATTCTTCCTTACCAGAGAAGAATTAATCTGAAATCTCAATCTTTCCAACTTTTGATTTCAAATTATCTTTTGACAATGGCGGAAAGTTTTCATCGTTCATTTCTGGAACGGAATTCTCATCACTTTTCACAACAAATGACTCCTCTGACTTTGACGAGTCAGATTCATTGTCAGAACTACTCTCTGATTTAACAACCCATTTTTGTTTGTTCAAATCAACTTTTCTTTTATAAAAACGTTTTGAACTTTCACCAATTTCGAAAGTCGAATTTTTGAACTTTTTGAAATTTTCAATTGGTTGTTCATTTTTATCAACACATTTCTTTTTTAGCTTTGAGTTAGAAGTAACTCCCTGTTTTGTATAAGTGGACTTTGGGCAATTCCAAGTGATGTGTCCAACTTCTTGGCATTTGAAACATGTTCTTCTTTCAACTCTTTTCTCAAATTCCTTCACCAGATTCTTTTTCCTCTCAGCAAGAAACTCTTTGTTTGTCTGTCTCCAGAATGGTTTCTTCTCTTCTTCTACTGAACTTGTACCTGAAACAAATTTAGTTTTTGGTTTATAAGATTTCTCATTTTTATGATTTTCTGGTGGAATGAAACCTAAACCCTTCTTGTTGAAATTACTGTTATGGTTTGGTTTCTTTTGAAAACCTGAACCAGAACTGTAACCTTTCTTCTTGTTCAATCTCTGTTGAACTCTTGAAGTGTATTTTTTAGGTTTTTCAGCAAGATTTAAATCTTTTATTTCAGAAATATTAATTTCCGTTAATTTGAAAACCTGTTTAATCATTTCAGTTTTAACACCTCTTATTGGAAATTCCTCATCAGAATATAATTTGTCTGAATCATTCAAAGTATATGCCACTTTGATTGGTTCATCATTCAAATTATTTTTTGATAACAGCAATTCTTTATTGTAAACCCGTTTGACCGGTGAACTCGGACTCTTGTCTGATGAACTTGAACTTTCAGATTTAGACTCCGACTTTGACTCCTCATCCATATCCAACACCTGATCAACCACTTTCTTTAATAACTTAGACTCATGATCAGTGTCAGACGCTGTGAATGTGACGTCAATGTTGTCTGGTTACTCATCAATGGTTTCAGACTTTAACTTTATGTTGACAACCTTTTTTAATCGTTCCTCATTTGGCTTTTTGGGAGAATAACTTTCCCAGATCGGAGGCGGACACTTGTTATACTTGACACTTTGTTTCTTACCAGTATCCGTATCTTCCGTCTTTTTTTCTTGAAAAGCTTCAAGACCTGCAACAGTAGGATAAACTCTGTCAATCAAATAATCACAAGTTGTATAACTCAGCAGCAATCATTTGATTCTTTCATTTTCAATCTTTTCGAGTTCCAAATCCTGCTTCAGCTTTGCACAATCTTCAATATACTCATTGATAACCTTCTGCTTAGTCATTAATGTTGAACTCATCAACGTCTGAGCAGCTCCCATTTCTAGGTTTGTCTTGTTCAAATTATCAACCGTTCTGTTCAGCACATCATATGATTCTTTTACATACTTCACATCAAACAACAATTTTTCTTTCAACTCTTCTAGCTCACTATACTTCTTGTCTTTTTCTTCACAATGTTTGCATGATTCCAAACATTTTAGACAAGGTTTCGTGACTTCAACAATCTTCTCAACTTCGATGATTTTTTCAACTTCGACGATTTTTTCAACTTCGACGATTTTTTCAACTTCGACGATTTTCTCAACTTCAACGATCTTTTCAACTATTTTCTCAATTACCTTTTCAGTCTTCATTGGTTCTTCTTCGAATTCTACTTCTGCTTCCCACTCTTCAACTTCGACCTTTTTCGTCGAATTTTCTTCAACTTCTGCTTTCTCAGCTTCCATTATTACCTTTTCTTCAGCAATCCTTCTTGATTCCAATTCTTTCTTTAGTCGAGCAATCCTTTTCTCTTTCAACATCTCGATTTTATCTGCAAAAAACAAATTAAAACTATAAGTATCCAGACCTTTTCTAGCTTTATTGATATAATCTTCTTCATCATCGGTGTCTGCATCACATCCTAATTCCTTAAAAATTGGTGTTCTTTTCGGCTTAGATTTGATTGACTCTTTTTCCAAGATTTGAGCAACAAAAGCTAATTTTTCTAAGTATTCTTTATCTGGAATGTATTTATCCCAGCTAAATCCCTCTGCCAATCTTTCATCATCTTGATTTACAAGATAAGCTTTCTTCTTTCCATCTTCAATAGCACGGGATGATGACGATTGTTGAGCAACCTGATGATAAATTGATTTTCGATGATAATCGTTGTTTCCAAATGGATATTGTCTTCCGGTTGCTTATCTGTTTGTGCATTCTCGTTTAAAATGTCCCT
This sequence comes from Helianthus tuberosus, assembly GCA_030545235.1. Classification (NCBI taxonomy): domain Eukaryota; kingdom Viridiplantae; phylum Streptophyta; class Magnoliopsida; order Asterales; family Asteraceae; genus Helianthus; species Helianthus tuberosus. The sequence goes on along the minus strand of JARYGA010022589.1, from coordinate 25,144 downwards.
TTCTCGGCAACGAAAACAAGTAACCTTTGATTTGTCAAACCCTAACGGAGATGTAGCAACATCACGAAGATCATCTCTACCGGTGATTTGTGTAAATTTTTCTGCTCTTCTTATAGCACTTGCTAAACACCACTTGATGTCCATCAACTCAAGTTCTTCAGCATCAATCTGGTCATAATCCTCTTTGGTGAGCGTCGGATTTCCAATTCGTCCAGCAACTAAGCTTTCATACGACTCTAACATAGTAACAAGTGATGCCATGTGTTGCTTAGCTATTTCTGGAGAGAGATTTTGACCATTTTGTATATTCAATGTAACATTGCATTGCAGATTTGTTGAATTCTATTGTTGAGAATTTGGTGTTGAAAAATTTGGATCAAAACTTGAATAAGATGAAGAAAATCCACCACTCTGAGTTGTAGTGCTAACATTTGTTCTGGAAGAACTATCAGCACTGAAAGCAGTCTTAATCTTCGGACTCTGAGTAGTCTCAAATTTGCTTCCTCTATAATATAGACTAACATCTTGATGAGCATTTGGATTATTCATGATAGCAGTTTTCTGAACATCCAATTCGTGTTCTTCAATCTTCTGAATGAACTTACTCAAATTCATACTTTCAGATTTTCTCATATGTTTCAAAATCAACAAATATGTTCCCCATTTATTCTGTGGTAATGCATCGGCTAGCTTATCAACCCATTCATCGTCGTCTTTCTTGATTTCAATTCTTCTCATTTCCTGAACAAGATGACAATATCTATCGATAGTCGTTTTTGTTGTTTCACCTTCAAAAGCTGTAAACATATCAAATGATTTCTTTAGTAATGCACATTTATTTTTAATCATATCAGCACTTCCTTTAAACTTGTTAAGCAACGCCAACCAAATTGATCTAGCAGTTTCCTCATGTTGAAGCAAAACAAAAATATCTTCTTTTACCGCTTGTTGGAGAATGCTAATCATCATTTTTTCACTGGTGTACTTTAATCTCTCATCCGCTGAATAGTTACTGAAAGATTTTTCATTTCCACGTTCATCTTTTGGTTTTTCGTAATCTTTGTTTAACGCACACCATGCATCAAACTTATAAGCTTGCACCCAGTTTTCAAAACGATTTTGCTATCCTTTAAAATCTTCAATGTACATAAGCTTTGGCGGTTTTTGGTAAGTTCCTGTCTCATTCTCACTATAAACAGTTTCAGCAACTGTAGCTGGAGTAACCGGATCAGTAGCAAAAGCATTGTAAAACTCTTCTTCCATGTTTCGGTAAAATGTTTCACAAAATCACAAGGTTCAAACGAAATGGGGTTTCAAACGGATTGAACTTAGTGCGAAATGGCTTTGGTGCGAAATGAACTTGAAGCGAAATGACCTTTTGGTGCGAAATGACCCTTTTCAAACGAAATAGCACTTTTCAAGCGAAATGGGATACCAATTCGTGCGAAATGAAGATTCTTGGTGGACCTTTCAAGCGAAATGAAGTGTCAATTCGTACGAAATGAAGTACAATCTGATCAATCCGTGTGAAATGGAGGTCTTGTTTCACACGAAATGGACTATTTCGCACGAAATGCTGCTGATGTCACACAATCGACCAAGATTTTGTCAAAATTGATCAAGAATTAGGTCGTTTTTAGGTCTAATTCTTTCAAGGATTGTTTAAAACAGAGTTTCGCTTGTTATATGTGAAATTCAATCCATTTTAACAGTAAAATCTTGTTTAATTTTGAAAAATGTTGTAAAAGAAGGTGTAGAAGTCAGAATTTTGATGAAATCAAGCTGAATCGGTAAGAACTCTTCCTCCTGAGCTCTGATACCACTTGTAGGATCGTTTACACGACCAAAACGAGTCGTTCAGAAGAGTTCTAAGCAATACGAGAGGCGAAAACAAACGTATCAACTTTGAATCAGCTTGATTTACACACAGAATCACTTTAATTGTCTTGTATATTGATAAAACAACGTTTTACAGGCAGTAGACACTTCGGCAGCACCTCGGCACCAAAATCAGAACTCTTACAAACGAAATGACAAGGCAGCTATTTATAGGAGAGGCATTTCGCATGAAATGGACAAGATCCATTTCGTGCGAAATGGACAATGTTCATTTCGTGCGAAATGGCTCTAGCCATTTCGTGCGGAATGGTCCAATATCACTAAAACCCTATAAACTAGTCTACCGAGCCCCATTCTATCCAATCTAGACACAAGACTCGATACAAGACGAAGTCGACAGAAATATGCACCAACAGTAACACTTTATGTTAATGAATGAAAGTTATTAATTGAAATCTTATTATGAGTTCAATGTGATTGGTGGCTAGATCCTGGTACGTCACACGCCTCGTGAGGGTTTCCGCATGTGGTATTTTGGGGGTGTGACAGATTGGTATCAGAGCCACTGGTTATAGTGAACTTGGTTTTAAAACATGTTTTTATAAAACCAGACTATAACCGAACAAGTTCTGAATACGACCATGACACTCAGCTCCAGACTGCAGGGTTCGTCCCTCCTTTACTCATTACACTGCATAACTAGTGAACACTTACATACGATATTGCATGTGATTGCACATTTAGCATAACAATATGAATTCACGTATTACTTGCATGTGTTAAGTGATTGATAGTGTGGCGTTTCCCCTAGACATTCGTGACCCATGTTTTGGTGATGTTCTTTGTTTGCTACTTGAGTCTGAGGAACTATGTAACACGAGGTTCCATTCCATTATTCGACCAAATGTGAAACACAACGATCCATAGGGGTTATAGCAATGACTGTCTCCTGTTTAAACGTGGTATTTTCACTTCCCTCTGAACCCTTACGAGTCTCGATGATATTGGGTGATACCTGAACACGTAGCTGAACGTCTAGCGAGTCGTGTAGAAATGTCAGGTGTTAGTGCGAACATCTTTGAGACAGTTGTCGAAACTTTAAATGTTTGGTTTATACTTTTTCACTTTTCTTGTTTACTTTGATGCAACAAATTGACGCCTCAAATTCAGAAGTATGGTCACCTCTGTGATTCTCTAACTATTTACCGTGCGCTATTCAATCAACTGGCAAGACTGATGGACAAGAAGATGAACGTGATGCATTACCAACCCTAGTGTTAGGACGACCCTGCTTTCTAACAACGAACATCAGTAGGTTGACATCAATCGAGTCCCTAACCCTAGTAAGCAACGTCTGAGAGCCAACTCTTACGAATCAATCGGGGCATAAACGCTGGAAACCGACTGGAATATGGGATGTGTAATTATTAGCGCCATGGGCAGTACCCTAGGACGTGACAAGAATAACGGGAAGGTGGACCCTAAAGGGAAAAGATCGCAAGGATCTGTTTTCAAAGCAACAACATTAGAGGCAATGGCCACGGCAACAACAAGGTACTCGCAAATCATAACTTTCAGTATGGAAATGAAGGTGACTTTGACAAGGTTTGGCCGTGATAAGTCAAGGTGTCAACAACCCAGGGAACAATGACAGTATTGGGAATCCTCGTAACTGTAACAACAACACTGGAAGTGGTTCTTGTGGAAGGGCATTTAGGATTGGCGTAGGTGACGCCAGGCATAATAGCATCATGGTAGCTCGTATTTTTTTGGGTAACTAATTGCTTCGTCCCTGTTCTATTTAACCCTGATGTCTCTTGAAGACAGACACGTTGTAGAAGTGGCTGAAGGCAAGTCAATTGAAGTCTCACACGTTCACCTAAGGTGCAACTCAATCTTGCAGGTCACGAGTTCGACATTGACATTTCCCCCTGCTGTTGTTAGAAGCTTTGGTGTAGTCAATAGTGTGGACCGGATGTCCAAGCTTCAAGCAGAGATCTTCTATAATGAGGAAATCGCATGTATATCTCTTCATGGTGGAGATTCACTGATTGTCAGCATCACTTTGGCGGTGGGAGCCCAGAAGTGTTTCACCTACCCTGCTACTCTATCATTGATTACCGGTGCGCAGCCCGAAGAACTTCCGGGTTTTCCCCCACATTGTCAGGAGGAATATCAGATGTGTATCACGCCAGAAGCAGTCCTGATTTCTGGCACCTCTTATCGTCTTGCGCCTGGAGGCTTGCAAGAACTGTCCAAACAACTTCAGGAACTACTGGATGGCAGTTTTGTCAATCTAGCTCCTCGTCTTGGGGAGCCCGAGCTCTATTGTGGAAATGAAGGACGAGTCCTTTCGTACGTGTACAGACTACCACAAGGTGGCAATCATAGACCGTTACCCTCTATCTCGCATTGACGACCTGCTTGACCCGCTGCGATGATCAAGTTTCTATTCAGAAACCGACTTAAGAACGGACTGTCACCTGATGGAAGACCCATGAGAGGATGATTCCTAACACGGCGTTACAAGCATAGTACGGCCACTACGATTTTCTGTTCTTGCTGTTTAAGTTATCCAACATATCAGCAGCCTTAGGGATCACATGAGTAGTATGTGTCAACCTCATCTCGCCAGATTCGTCAACCGTATATATCTATGACATTTTGAATCACTTCCATGAGAAAGGAACACCATGAATGGCACCTGTATTTCATCTTAGAGCTCCTAGGGGAGGAGCAACTCCATGCGAAGTCTACCTAAGTGTGACCTCAGAATTTGAGAAGTACACTTTCTTGGTCACGTAGTCAACGAAGTGGGGATACACGTGGATCTCGCTAAGATCCATTTTATTAGAAATTGGTCAGCATCAAGGAGTCCGTCGGGGACACGGCAATTTCTTGGTCTCGCTAGATACTATCGCAGATTCATCGCGGGATTTTCGAAGATCGCTCAGCTTTAATCTCTTTAGCACAGCAGGGTGCTGTGTATTCGTGGGAGACAAAATAGAAGGACGTCTTTTCAGCTTTCGGATCCCAACTCTGCAATGCACTGGGCGTCGTCTTTACCCGAGGGTACGGGTGATCTAGTGGTATACCATGATGGTCCGAATCAGAGTCCCAGTTACACGCCGATGCAACACGAGAAGGTGATGGCTTACGTAGTGGAACTACAAGAAGAATTGCAAGAGTCATAACCTGTGGTGGAAGCCATGGTCTTTGGATTTAAGTTGGAGGCATTACTTGGACGGTACCAAAAGCACTACTTAGACCGATCACAAGGGCCTCCCGTGTACCCTTGTTTCGAAAGAACTAAGCATGTGATGGCATCGCTGGATGGAACTTTTGAATGGTTTCGACTGTGAAACCTAAACGTGTACGAGCCTCGCAGTACACCATCGACTCTAACCTACCTGATCAGATTTGTTCTGCTCGAGCCGAAGCGTTAAAGGACGAGAACCTCCCTGTTGAATCCGTACGGGGCATGGAAAAACGACTTGTACCTAAAATCGGGCGATACCCACTACCTCATGGAGCGAATGTGGGTCTCACTATACAACAATCCTAGGGAACTCGTGTGAGGCGAAGCACACGAGCCTAGATATTCTACTCGTCCGAGTTTTGATAGAATGTCTTAGGATCTAAGGATCTTGTACAAGTGACCGGACGTAAGAGCCCACATAGCAATGTACGTGAACGATGTTTGACTTGTGCGAAAGTCAAGGTGGAACATCAGAAACCTTCTTGTTTGTGTCAGCAACCAGAAACACCCATATGGAAACGAGAACACACTGACATGGGTTTTGTCACTGGTCTATTTAGGACTCGAAATGGAAACAATATCACCTGGGTGATCGCTGATTGTCTCACGTAGCCAGCACACTTTCTTGCAATCAAGGAAACTGACGAGTTATCACAACTTCTGAATATTCCTTTGAGAGAGCCGGTTACTAGGCACGAGGTGCCAACTTCTTTTACCTTTGATTATGATTTGCGTTTATACCCGATTGGTTCCAGGCAGCACCCAAATCCTGTGGCTCACGTCTAGACATGAGCACTGCTTATCACCTCAGACAGATGGTCAGAGTGAACGAACCAACCTGACACTTGAAGACATGCTGCGAACATGTGTGTGCTTGACTTTAGTAAAATTGGAAGGACACTTACCTTTGGTTAAGTTCTACTGCAGCAGTTACTATTCTTGTATTCAGACAGCTCTGTTCGAGGCATTGCATGGATGATAATGCCGACCTCTCTGTTGGACTAAGGTGGGTGACAACCTAATCACAGTTCCAAGACTTGTACATGAAACCTTTGAGAAGATTGTTTAGATTGGGGATTGTATGGCGGCAACGCGTGACCGCCAGGAAAGCTGATAAGCTTACCCTAGGAGTTAGCTGCGAGCGAACGTGTCATGATTGAAAGTCTCACCCTGGGAGGGTGCGGTGCGCGTTGGGAGGGGTGGCAAGCTTAATTCACGTTGCGTTGGGCCATTAAAAATCCTGGAAAGAATCGGCAGCGTGGCTTACAAACTCGAGTTACCTGACGAATTGGGTAACGTTCATGATGTCATTTATGTCTCGAAACTAAAGAAATGTTGTCCGATGAAACACTTGTGATACCCTTACTAGCGCCTAAGGTTAACGACCAGTTGCAGTTGTCGAGGAATCTATTGAAAACATGAACCAGGTTCGTTAACATAGTCGAATTCCAATCGCGAGAGTTCATTGGAACTCAAGACATGGACCGGAGTTCATGTAGGAATGCAAAAAAAATCAGATGAAGCTCAAGTATTCTCAGTTATTTCCAACTGACCAATCTAAATCTGATGCAACTGGTGAATTTCGGGATGAAATTCCCTTTTAAGTTGGGGATGATGTGGCACCCATGGAAAAATCCACAGTCATCCTGATCTAACACCTTGCTGCTTTAGATCGCTTATCGAATTTCGGGACGGAATTTCATTCAAGTTAGGGATGATGTGACAACCCGAGATTTCAAGGTCTTTCTTCTACACGTTGCTTGTTCACAATTCTGTTTTTCATAAGTTGTTAAATGTTGTAACTTGTGCATGAGATATGAAGAATTGAAGTATTGTTATGATTAGTTGTTTGGTTGTTAGATGAAACTTAGAGTTGTTTAATGTTTAGACATTCTTGACTGAAGAACTAAGGATCTTCGTCACAACTTCCTCCTCGACGAAGAAGGTTCTTCGTCGTCACTTCCTTTGATGAAGTATTAAGAGTTTGCCGCCTGAGAGTTCGCCGTCTGTGAGGTTTCGTCATAGAGAGTTCGTCATCCTCTCACCTGACGAAGTATAGACCTTCGTCGAGAGATTCTCCGCCGGCCCAAATCTCTTCGAAGCCAAAGAGAAGCCCAGCTCATCTGTTTGAATATATACATGTATAGGGTTCACGAAACTTGCGAAATAGCAAACCCTAGCACACCCTCAAGCTCTCTTGGATCGACGACAGTCTAATTCATCGGAGCTCTCTTTCTCTCGGTTTCGACACTCATGTACACGCATAATTCATTGGTTAGTATACTTATACTCGTTTTGATTGGTGTTCATTGTTCTCAGTTATGTGTGACATTATGAATGATGATGGTTGTTGATAATCATGAGTTTTATGTGATACTATGGATGATGTTAATCACGAAATTGGAAACTAATTATAATGATAATCGATGACTTGAGATTGATGTGCATGTTAGGATTGGCAAGCATGATGAAATGATGAATCGATGAATTTAATTTGTAGTTTGATTTTAATGTCGATGGTTTAGGGTTGTCCGTATGAAACTTGTTAGAAACTGGGATGAATTAAGTAATGATTTTTTGTGTATGTTCGATACATAGGAACGAGGATGGAATGATAACCGAGTGACTGTTGTAATTAGATTGATAATTGTTACGATAATGGTTATGATTGCTCATGAATGATGTGGATGGATAATTGTGTTGAATGTGATCCATGATGTAACCGTCTAATGATGCTTGGGGTTTCGGGAAAAATGGGGAATTATAACTGATTTGATCGTATAATTGGTGTGAAATCATGAAATTGCTGAAGTGTAGCGACGAAGGATCCCACCCGACGAAGAATGTAATACGACGAAGGATTGGGTTCTTCGTCGAGCGATCCTTGATGAACCCCAGGACCCTTCGTCACACTTACTCCTGACGAAGAATGATTCTTCGCCGAGGGACTCTTCTCCATACTCAATCCCGACGAAGGTTAATCCTTCGTCAGGGGCTTCTTCGCCTAGGGAGCATCCCACGAAGAATGGATTCTTCGTGGAGATGCTGCATGTGTGTAAACCAACAGAAACTGTGTATTGTTGTATATGTCAATGGATACTTGTGTTTATAAATACTATCTGATACAATATAAGAATGCTGGTCAAGAATGAGAAACCTGATTTGACTTGTGTGATATTCACATAGGGTGTGGGCTTGTAAAAGAACTGGGAATTTTCTACGTGTGCACAATGAACTTTGTGATGAATGCAATCGGTGAAAATACGTGATTTAATTATTATGAAATAGGCTTTATTGGTAACAACTGTTGGAACATGAACATGTGTTATAAATGTGCATGAAATCTAAACGTTTTCTTTGAGTTACGTGACAATGTTGTTACATGTGAGTTGTTGAATACGTGATCTAGATATGTGTTTATGAAACTGATCATCTTTGGTAACAACGGTAGGGTTTGGTTGACCAACTTGGAACGGGTAATGTAACGTAACAAACCGAGAAAATCTAAGGTGAGTTCACTTCTCTTGAGCATGCGTCCCTGTGGGTGGGACAGTCAAATGGGTATTCCTGAGAGGAATAAGTCTTTGGGTAAATCATTGGGTATTCCTAAGAGGAATAAGTCTTTTGGGTAAAAACTGGGATGTTGGATAATACACTCATTTCCTATCACCTTAAGTCCCATCTTCTACCGAATAGTTACCTGAGATGTAATGGGGTAATTAGTTGATAGCGCTATTAGGCTTGGCAACCTCACACGGTACCTGAGAGGACGGGCGTGAACTAATGACCTTAATCATGACCAATGCTTAGATAGGGGGCATTGGGGATGGGCATGATGTGTTAAAAATGCAACATATAAATTTCATCAAATGAGGCATAAAACTAACCCTTTTTTAGTACTAATGTTGGAAAAAGTGTGCTTTTGTCTTCCTTTTGTATTTTCAGGATTAAATGAGCTCAAATTAACAAAAGAAGCAAAAAGACATCAAAATCTAACATAAATACAAGAAAAGGAACAAGACGTGACATGCCCGACCCCACGACAGCATCTTCCCAAGCAAAACAAGAGATCAGAAGACTGAACACGCCCCGTGCTCAGCCAGCACGGGGGCGTGCCCAAGTGTCAGCAGAAAAGACAAAGTGGTAGAAGCTTCTATTGCCCACCACAGGGCCGTGCTCAGCGGACACGGGGCCGTGGTCAACTATAAGATTCGCACAATCCAACAAATCTGCATAGTACAAAGATTCTTCTGCACCACGGTGTCGTGCTTAGCGGACACGGGGGCGTGGTCAACTAAAAAGACAAAACTGCATTAAATGAAGAAAGAGAAGGATGTGGACACGGGGCCGTGCCCACTGGACACGGGGCCGTGCCCGAGCTTCTGTTCAGCCTATAAATAGAAGTGCTTGGCTAAAGCTCAAACCATCCCTTGGCACACCACCTCTCTCACACTTCACCCACCACCCACCACCACCATAACACTATCATCCACCACCATCATCCATTGTCCATCGTAGAGTGTGTGAGTCATCTCGGGATCCAAGATTGATCGTAAGAGTTCTTGACAATCAAGGCCATGTTTGCCTAAGTCTCTTACATCACTTGGTGAAGACAAAGTGTCTAGTGTAATACTTTTTATTTCTAATCTATTCGCACTTTTTATTTGGTTTCGTATTAATGACTTTAATAACTAGTTGCTTATGTTGAAGGTGATCTTTCTTTATCGTTTGTCCGTGGTGTCTTGAAATTATTTTACTGTCTATATAAAATAAAAGATTTTCACCATTCATATCTCCACGGTCTATATGGAGGTATGTTGGCTACCTGGTCAGGGGTTAAGGGAACGGTTTGGTAAAGGTCTTGCCATTGTTCAGCGTTTAGAGGTCCTGCAATGGACCTGGGTCAAATTTAGTAGGACCTCCTTCAATATTTAACGGTATTGGATGGCGGGGGTCCAAACTCTTTGATCCCCTCATAAGTTAACTACTATTAATACTATAACCCGACTATTTAGGACTGTATCCCTGCTGACTCAGACTACTTAGTCGAGGGTAACGTTACCTCCAAAAGAGGGGCCTACCATAATTTGCATTAATAACTTAATTAATTATCTTCCAATAATCCACCCTTTTAGGATTGTATCCTTGCTGACTCAAACTACTAGGGTGAGGGTAACGTCACCTTCAAAAGAGGGGCCTACTACAATAACTAAGATAATCTCTTAAAATAGTGCAAAAGTGCGGAAATAATCAAAGGTTACACTAGATACGAGTCGGAACCAAGTGATTCATCTTGTCTATTTGTTTTTCTTTTTATTTTTATTTTCAGCATTTTAGTTAATTTTTATTTTTCTTAGTTTAAAACATTTTTCTAAACTTCTTTTTGATTTGATTAGACGTTGAGGATAAACCGGTACTAAAAGCTCTTGTGTCCTTGGACGACCTCGGTATCTTACCAACACTATACTACGCTCACGATGGGTGCACTTGCCCATATGTGTGTCTAGTGTTAGTAAATATCGTGTTTTATAAATTTAAAACTTGACTAAAAAGTGTTAAAGGGGCTTAAAATATACACCTAATATATATAACACTTCACACGCATCAAGTTTTTGGCGCCGCTGCCGGGGACACAAGGATTTTAAGAAAGTTAGGAATCAACGGCCTAATCGTTTTTCTTGTTTTTCATTTTTTTTTAGGATTTTGTTTAGTTTTTCTGTTTCTGCAGAGCTCAGCACGGGCCGTGCCTGGTCGGACACGGGCCGTGCCCAGCATCATCACTGGCAGTTTTTATTTTCTGAGTTACAGAGAGCTGAACACGGGGCCGTGTCGGTGCAACACGGGGCCGTGTCAAACTCCCAGTAACAGGGATCCAGAAAACAATCACTGTATCTCTGACCATGGGCCGTTTTCACCGAGCACGGGGCCGTGGTGAACATTCTGACCAACGTTCTTTTCTGTTTTTATTGCAGGACTTGGAACCCAGGCGCCACATTTGAACCTCCTACGTAGTGCATGAGCTCCAGTTCTAGTAGAGACATAAAAGAACCTCTAGAAGAACCCGAACGCTTTCTCAGAAAAAGACTTAAAGCTAAAAATCAAGAGAAAGTTTCGGGGGACCCACTTCCAATGGCGGACCAACGTACCCTCATGGATTACCTACGGCCCACCGTAGGCAATCTCGGCGCCGCTATCAATGCACCGAATGTCGAAGCCAACAACTTCGAACTTCGGCCACATTTGATACAAATGCTCCAAAACTCCGCAACCTTCCATGGGCTTACGGACGAGGATCCCCATCTACATATTACTAATTTCTTGGAAATATGTGATACTTTTCGGATCAATGGAGCATCAAACGACGCCATTCGCCTTAGGATGTTTCCATTTTCACTAAAAGACCGAGCTAAGGCTTGGCTTAACACCCTCCCAGTTGGCTCGGTAAACACCTGGGATGAACTAGCCCAAAAGTTTCTATATAAGTATTTCCCTCTTGCTAAAACGGCTAAATTAATGACTGAAATTAATACATACTCACAAGAGGATGGGGAATCCTTATATGAAACTTGGGAAAGGTTCAAGGAGCTTCTAAGAAAGTGTCCTCATCACGGTCTAGCGGTGTGGCAACAAGTATCCACTTTCTACAATGGGTTGTTGCCACACACAAGACAAACACTTGATTCAAGCTCCGGGGACTTTTAGGTAATCGTCGCCCAAATGAAATATATAATCAAATTGAGGAAATTGCTCAAACCAATTTTCAATGGCACACTCCCCGAGGTAATAAATCTATTGCCCCAGGCGCCCATAAGGTTGATGAAAGCACCTCTTTACAAGCCCAAATCGAGGCCCTCTCTTCGAAAATCAAAAGGCTAGAAATGACAAAAACGGCCTCGGTTATGGCTTGTGAAGGGTGTGGTGGGTCACATGAAAATTGGAGTTGTATGAAAGAATTAGATGAACAAGCAGAAACGGTAAACTACATTGATAATAGACCTAGGCCGTCGGGTCCTCCAACGGGTACCTACAACCAAGGATGGCATAACCACCCAAATCTTGGTGGGAGAGATCCCGGCAATAGTAGTAACCAACAAAACCAACGATCTAATTTTCAACAACCACAAAATTTCTCTCAACAACAAGGTGGAAGAGAAAGGCTTGAAGATACCAAATCTCGCCTCATCTCCGACACCGAAAAGAAAAACTCGGATCGATTTCAACAATTGGAATCGAATTTTAGAAATCAACAAGCTAGCATTCAAAACGTTGAAAAACAATTAAATCAACTAGCTCAAAATTTCTCCGAGAGACCACAAGGCGCGTTACCAAGTAATACCGAAACCAACCCAAAGGCGCAAGTACACCTCATCACATTGAGAAACCGAACCGTGGGTCCCGAGGATGCCCCATTACCACCAGTTGAAGGAAGTCAATGCCAAAGCACGACTTCACCTACACCTCAACCAGAAAAGGCTTCTTCACCAAATCAAGATCCCACCAAGACTCCTCCAATTTCGTACCCCGGTAGGTTAAATCGTCAAAAGACCGATGAGCAATTCGCAAAGTTCGAAAGTTTACTAAAACAATTGCATGTCAATATTCCTTTTATTGAGGTCCTAACCCAAATGCCTAAATATGAAAAATTCATGAGGGATTTCCTCACTCACAAAAGGAAAATTGAATCATTGCAATTAGTTAACTTAGGCGAAGAATGCTCCGCTTTAGTACTCAACAAACTTCCACAAAAGAAAATCGATCCCGGGAGCTTCACAATTCCTTGCTCGATTGGGAAGTCCCCCGTTCGTAATGCATTAGCTGATCTTGGGGCTAGCATTAACCTCATGCCCACGTCAATGTTCAAACGACTCGGCCTAGGAACAACAAGCCCTACAAAGATGTGCATACAACTCGCCGACAGGTCCGTCAACAACCCACCTCATATGAGTATTATGAAGAACAAAATTAGGATGTTTGCTATGGTATGGTAGGATGTTTATTGATTAAGCAGGTACATCTTTGTTAGGATATATTATACCAAACAGTTTGGTAGGATATATATTTCAACAATTGGAATCGAATTTTAGAAATCAACAAGCTAGCATTCAAAACGTTGAAAAACAATTAAATCAACTAGCTCAAAATTTCTCCGAGAGACCACAAGGCGCGTTACCAAGTAATACCGAAACCAACCCAAAGGCGCAAGTACACCTCATCACATTGAGAAACCGAACCGTGGGTCCCGAGGATGCCCCATTACCACCAGTTGAAGGAAGTCAACGCCAAAGCACGACTTCACCTACACCTCAACCAGAAAAGGCTTCTTCACCAAATCAAGAGCCCACCAAGACTCCTCCAATTCCGTACCCCGGTAGGTTAAATCGTCAAAAGACCGATGAGCAATTCGCAAAGTTCGAAAGTTTACTAAAACAATTGCATGTCAATATTCCTTTTATTAAGGTCCTAACCCAAATGCCTAAATATGAAAAATTCATGAGGGATTTCCTCACTCACAAAAGGAAAATTGAATCATTGCAATTAGTTAACTTAGGCGAAGAATGCTCCGCTTTAGTACTCAACAAACTTCCACAAAAGAAAATCGATCTCGGGAGCTTCACAATTCCTTGCTCGATTGGGAAGTCCCCCGTTCGTAATGCATTAGCCGATCTTGGGGCTAACATTAACCTCATGCCCACGTCAATGTTCAAACGACTCGGCCTAGGAACAAAAAGCCCTACAAAGATGAGCATACAACTCGCCGACAGGTCCGTCAAATTTCCACAAGGTGTCGCTGAAAATCTACTGGTCAAGGTTAACAACTTCGTTTTTCCAACTGACTTTGTCATCCTAGACATGGAAGAAGACACCGATGTCCCTCTCATCCTCGGGAGGCCATTTCTAGCCACCGCCCAAGCAGTGGTGGATATGAATGACGGAACGTTAACATTGAAGTTTGGGGACGAGGAAGTGAAGTTTGAATGTGGAAAGAAAATAGAGGAAGAAGACCCGGTCAACTACATGAAGGTCATAGACTCAAGCTTGGATGACGCTCTCCGACGGTGTAACATGGGATGCAATACATCCCACTTGGGTAACATGTGACCAGGCTTTGGGTCTAGCCAAGGACCCTTATAAACGTGGCGCACCACGGAGGCATTCCGCGGAACTATCCTTAGTTTAGTTTAGATTAATTTTCTTGTTTTCTAGTTAGTTTTAATTTTCAGGAATAAAACACACTTGAGATGGCAAAGGATGCAAGGGAAACTTGAACCAGCACTCCATGCAGGAAAACAGAACCGTCCGACAAATTTCTTCGTTTACAGTAAGCTCGGCACGGGCCGTGTCCACCCAACACGGCCCCGTGCTGCACAGTCTGCAGAAAAAGACCCAGTTCAGGTAACTGGACACGGGCCGTGTTCACCCAACACGCCCCCGTGTCCAGGCTTCTGTTTCTCTTGTTTTAATTTTGTTACTGGCACTTGAACACGGGGCCGTGTTCAGCGCCCAGTAACACAAATTTTTTGCTTTTTCACACCTTTTACACATTCAATCAACCTAAAAACTTATTTTTGGGACACATTGAGGACAATGTGTAATTTAAGTGTGGGGGGGGGGGGGATGCTAAAACCTTGAATCTTACAAGTCCTAAATACAAGCCTTACACAAAACTCTATTGGAACCGCTAATCACCCCAAATTTTTTCAAAAATTTTCATTTTTTTTTACTTGTCTAGGTTTAACTCGGGAATTTCAAGTTCTAAAAAGGTTATATTTTTACGAATTTACAACCGATAGCGTCGTGATAAAAAGAACCAACATAAGAAAATTATGAAAAGGCATGACAAGCTTAGTTAAAATTTGATTATATATACTTGATCACATAAAAACCCATTCCCACAAAAGTGAGTTTTGAGCCTTTATTGAGCATACAATTACATATCATTAGACTAAATGCTCATTTTTCGTTTCTTGTGTGAATAGCCGCTTGGTTCTTACGACTCTAGAACTTGCCATGACGATACATTCCCGGTCCTTACCAACTTAAACCCGAGTAAGTAAATGATGGAGGCATTAGGACTAACCCTTTTTATTTCTACACCTTTATTTTTCTTTTTTTTTCCACCTACCCAAAATCCCCATAGTTAGCCCCTTTGAGCCTAAACTTTTTCATTTCATAACCCAAACCAAACACCCTTTTACCCACCAAAACCTTTTTTTATTTTTAACCCTTTGTTTTAGTAACAAGTTTAGTTTTTCTTATGACTTTCAAAAAAAAAAAAAATTTGTTGATGATGAAGCAAAAGAAAATAAACAAACAAGTTAATCAAAAATAACTTTGTTTGAATAATAGCTTCATCAAAATAAAAGTTGCAAAAATAGAAAGTCTTAGGAAAACCGACACTTGTTACGCTTTTCGCCCTTTTTCTACTAACCACTAACCACCAACCCAACCACCTACCTTTAACCCAAGTCTAACCCTTCACCCACAAAGTCCTCTTGATATTTACAAAGGTATATAAGTTAAAAAGGAGGAGGATTGATTGCTTGGCAAGCCTATGGTAGGAGTAAGTTCCATGCCGCTCTCGAGTGATCCACAAAAATACATTTTCGGCCGAGTGTTGAGTGATCCCCGTGAGGTATGTGAACTTGTATATAAATAGAATTTTAAAGAGGCACGTTATGCCCTAATAAGTAATTTATCTTATGAAAAGTTTTAAATAAATCATGACGAATAGGATTGTAAATAAATAAAAATAAAATTAAATAAAGAATCTTGGAAATCCCGACACTCTACGACAAGCCCAAAAAACCTTCTTCTCTACCCATTCCATTCCATTTGGGAGTGTAATAGCCACATATTAAAGAGTTTTGCTTGAGGACAAGCAAAGATTCAAGTGTGGGAGTATTTGATGTGTTAAAAATGCAACATATAAATTTCATCAAATGAGGCATAAAACTAACCCTTTTTAGTACTAATGTTGGAAAAAGTGTGCTTTTGTCTTCCTTTTGTATTTTCAGGATTAAATGAGCTCAAATTAACAAAAGAAGCAAAAAGACATCAAAATCTAACATAAATACAAGAAAAGGAACAAGACGTGACATGCCCGACCCCACGACAGCATCTTCCCAAGCAAAACAAGAGATCAGAAGACTGAACACGCCCCGTGCTCAGCCAGCACGGGGGCGTGCCCAAGTGTCAGCAGAAAAGAAAAAGTGGTAGAAGCTTCTATTGCCCACCACGGGGCCGTGTTCAGCGGACACGGGGCCGTGGTCAACTATAAGATTCGCACAATCCAGCAAAGATTCAAGTGTGGGAGTATTTGATGTGTTAAAAATGCAACATATAAATTTCATCAAATGAGGCATAAAACTAACCCTTTTTTAGTACTAATGTTGGAAAAAGTGTGCTTTTGTCTTCCTTTTGTATTTTCAGGATTAAATGAGCTCAAATTAACAAAAGAAGCAAAAAGACATCAAAATCTAACATAAATACAAGAAAAGGAACAAGACGTGACATGCCCGACCCCACGACAGCATCTTCCCAAGCAAAACAAGAGATCAGAAGACTGAACACGCCCCGTGCTCAGCCAGCACGGGGGCGTGCCCAAGTGTCAGCAGAAAAGACAAAGTGGTAGAAGCTTCTATTGCCCACCACGGGGCCGTGCTCAGCGGACACGGGGCCATGGTCAACTATAAGATTCGCACAATCCAGCAAATCTGCATTGTACAAAGATTCTTCTGCACCACGGGGTCGTGCTCAGCGGACACGGGGGCGTGGTCAACTAAAAAGACAAAACTGCATTAAATGAAGAAAGAGAAGGATGTGGACATGGGGCCGTGCCCACTAGACACGGGGCTGTGCCCGAGCTTCTGTTCAGCCTATAAATAGAAGTGCTTGGCTAAAGCTCAAACCATCCCTTGGCACACCACCTCTCTCACACTTCACCCACCACCCACACCACCATAACACCATCATCCACCACCATCATCCATTGTCCATCGTAGAGTGTGTGAGTCGTCTCGGGATCCAAGATTGATCGTAAGAGTTCTTGACAATCAAGGCCATGTTTGCCTAAGTCTCTTACATCACTTGGTGAAGACAAAGTGTCTAGTGTAATACTTTTTATTTCTAATCTTTCGCACTTTTTATTTGGTTTCGTATTAATGACTTTAATAACTAGTTGCTTATGTTGAAGGTGATCTTTCTTTATCGTTTGTCCGTGGTGTCTTGAAATTATTTTACTGTCTATATAAAATAAAAGATTTTCACCATTCATATCTCCACGGTCTATATGGAGGTATGTTGGCTACCTGGTGGGGGGTTAAGGGAACGGTTTGGTAAAGGTCTTGCCATTGTTCAGCGTTTAGAGGTCCTACAATGGAACTGGGTCAAATTTAGTAGGACCTCCTTCAATACTTAACGGTATTGGATGGCGGGGGTCCAAACTCTTTGATCCCCTCATAAGTTAACTACTATTAATACTATAACCCGACTATTTAGGACTGTATCCCTGCTGACTCAGACTACTTAGTCGAGGGTAACGTCACCTCCAAAAGAGGGGCCTACCATAATTTGCATTAATAACTTAATTAATTATCTTCCAATAATCCACCCTTTTAGGATTGTATCCTTGCTGACTCAAACTACTGGGGTGAGGGTAACGTCACCTTCAAAAGAGGGGCCTACTACAATAACTAAGATAATCTCTTAAAATAGTGCAAAAGTGCGGAAATAATCAAAGGTTACACTAGATACGAGTCGGAACCAAGTGATTCATCTTGTCTATCTGTTTTTCTTTTTATTTTTATTTTCAGCATTTTAGTTAATTTTTATTTTTCTTAGTTTAAAACATTTTTCTAAACTTCTTTTTGATTTGATTAGACGTTGAGGATAAACCGGTACTAAAAGCTCTTGTGTCCTTGGACGACCTCGGTATCTTACCAACACTATACTACGCTCACGATGGGTGCACTTGCCCATATGTGTGTCTAGTGTTAGTAAATATCGTGTTTTATAAATTTAAAACTTGACTAAAAAGTGTTAAAGGGGCTTAAAATATACACCTAATATATATAACACTTCACACGCATCAGGCAAAACAATCTGGAAGCCATCTTGTACGGTACTCGAGTTATTATCAACATTACTTTCGGAATTGTATTTAAACTGGAATAAACACTTGGTAACCAAACGTTTTCATAAAACTGTGAACTCACCAGCGTTGTCTGATATACTTGTTTGCATGCTCGCAGGTTATAGATATGTGTTGACGTGGAGCTTGTTGTCTGGGAGGCTGGAGTGGTCATGGGTTGAGATACATGGAATTGGGAGACAAGTCTAATGGGCTTCGTACATATGGATTATGAAACACTTAACTAATGATTTATGCTTCCGCTGAACACTATGAATTACATTTAATGTTTTGTAACACTTTATGTTAATGAATGAAAGTTTTTAATTGAAATCTTATTATGAGTTTAATGTGATTGGTGGCTAGATCCTGGTACGTCACACGCCTCGCGAGGGTTTCCGCATGTGGTATTTTGGGGGTGTGACATAATGGGGCCTCGCGCCCCGCGAAGGATATGCCTTCGTCTGTCGTGGCCCGCGAGCGAAGGGCTGATCTTGTTTTCTTTGATTTTTATTAATATTAACGTTATTCGGGTTCGTTTCTCACATACGGGTGTATTTTATGATGTTAGGGTTGTCTTAAGGGATCTTAGGAGGGTTGTTACAGCTACCTTTGACTCATCACCTGTATGTCGTCACCAGAAACAAAATATCCCAAAACAGGACCTTAGGGACCATGAAGACACACTTCTTTTTGGCTGCATACAAGTTATCCCTACGGAGCAAGGTCAAAACCTTCCGTACATGCTTCACATGCTCATCAAAATTATGGCTATAAATAAGAACATCATCAAAATAGACCACCACAAGTTTACCAATAAAGGGCCTAAACAACTGGTTCATGACTCGCATAAACGTACTAGGGGCATTAGATAACCGAAAGGCATAACCATTCATACAACCCTTCACGAGTTTTGAAGGCAGTTTTCCACTCATCACCAGGTCTGAGTCGAATCTGGTAGTACCCACTCTTCAAGTCTAGTTTTGTGAAAATAGTGGCATCGCTAATTTGGTCAAGTAAATCATCAAGTCGGGGAATTGGAAATCTGTACCTCACAGTGATCTTGTTGACTGCACGACTGTCAACACACATATGCCATGTCCCGTCCTTCTTTGGAGTCAACAGAGCAGGAACAACATAGGGACTCATGCTTTCCCGAACGTACCCCTTAGAAATTAAGTCTTCAACCTGCCGACGCAATTCCTCATGCTCTTTTGGGCTCATTCTGTAATGGGGCTTATTGGGTAGCTGGGCCCCCGGTTCCAAATCAATGTGATGTTGGATGTCCCGTAAGGGTGGCAATCCGACAGGTAAATCATCAGGGAAAACAGCAACAAACTCCTCAAATAAAGGAACCATACATTCAGGTATTTCGACTTCCTCAGGCACTGGCTTCCCTATCAAAATAAAAACATAGCTGCTTCCTCCAGCTCATCTTGAAACTGACTGATGGTCAACAAAGTACCCGGATGTTTTGTGGCTAACTGCTTAGGCTTGCTAGGAACAAGAGTTATCTTCACACCACCAAACAGAAAGCTATAAGTATTGGACCGCCCATTATGCTCTATATTACGCTCATACTCCCAAGGTCTACCCAACAACAAGTGACACGCGTCCATAGGGACCACATCACACACAACATCATCTTTATATGTGGACCCAATAGAAATAGAAACTAGGGCTCTTTCAGATACCGTTACCTCACCTCCTTTTTTAAGCCATTGAAGCTTATAAGGATTGGGGTGACTCTATGTCTTCAAAGCCAACTTCTGGACCGCCTCTTCAGATATCAAATTATCACAACTTCCCGAATCAATAACAAACGTGCAAACCTTCCCCAAAATGGTACATGTTGAGTGGAAGATGTTATGCTTAAGCCAGTCATCCCCATCTGCCTTTGGTGTATAGCAAGAGCGTCTGACCACCAAGTTTACTCCAACATCACTGGTCACAACCTCTTCTTTGTATTCAGTTTCTTCATTGTACACTGGGTTATTTTCTTACTCTTCATATTGATCATCCTCAGACTCAGCAAACAAGTGTCTTTTACCAGCCTTTTTACACTCAGCTTGACGATGGCCCATTTCACCACAATTGAAGCATCTTGGACCACTACTACTAGCCCCCTTAGAAGTAGGCCCAATATTGTTAACCCCCGGCCTTTGCAGACTAGGCCCGCCACGAGGTGCCCCACTGCCCGACCTAAAATTCCCTCCGGCAGGGGTAAATGAACTGTTCACCCGACTGTTTTGTTTCTCAAAGGCTAACGCACGTTGGTGCACCTCTGGAATGGTTAACGGGTCAAAAAGATTCACAGACTCCATGATTTGAACCCTTAGACCCCCAATATATCGAGAAACAAGTTGTTCTTCCGGTTCTTGAATATCATTCCTAGCAATCAACTGGTAAAACTCTGTGGTATAATCATCAACCGATTTAGCCCCCTGTTTTAAATTTTGCAGACGTTGGTACATCAACCTTTGAAAGTTATGAGGCAAAAAGTTGGACCGCAAGCACTTTCTCATCTTGGTCCATGTCACGATTCTTGACTTCCCGAGCCTATTTCGTGTTAACTTCAATTGTTGCCACCATGCAGAGGCCCTACCACGTAACCTTGTAGCAATCAAAGCCACCCGCTTATTTTCGGGCACCTTCTTGTACTCGAACACCTCCTCCACGATAGCCAACCAATCGATGAACCCCTCCGGATTCAAACCATTCCCATCAAATTCTGGAATATCAACTCTTATCCCAGAATCCCAACGCCTATTGCCCCCTCCACGTTCTCTCCTTGGTCGCCCTTCCTGTTCGTCCTTGGAATTCGAACCATCACCAAATGGGTTACTAAAATCAGAACCATGCCCGTCATTGGGTCCCTGCCTCCTACGGTTGATCAAGTCAGCCATCCGGTCAGTCAACTGATCGACCACTTGATCCAAACGTTGATCCACTCTCGCTATAAGTCGCTGCTCCAACTCCCGTTCATACACTTCATCGAGTGGCCTGTTTCTCCTCGGAGGCATTTGAGCCAGGAATTCGGCTCTGATACCAACTGATGTAGCGTGTGTTACGATAATGAAGAACAAAACACGTTGATTCTGCGAATACTCGTGTTGATCTTCCCCAAACCTCCAAAATTCAACCCAAAGGGCACATAAATTAAAGTGAAAATTAAGTAAATTCAAAATTGATGTCTAACCATCCAACTTACAAGAGAAACATATAAATAATGACAGAAATTCGAAATGGGCCACAAAAAGGCACGGACCAAACACAAGCCCAAAAACAAAATGCCCAAAACACAAACACAAAAAAGATAAATAACTGATAGAAATAAGCGTTTTTAGGCTCGGTCGATGACCCAAACCGCCATAGGCCGTTTGCAGCAAGATGGAGCTCCTTCTCACGATCGTTTCGCCTGCTCACACGCCCAAACTGGACCCCCGTAGCCCAAGTTAGAGCCATTTTAGTGAAGCCCCTTTTGTTACACGATCTTGGGCCTCCAAATACAAGATGGCCCGCTCCTCCACACTTGGGCGCGCATCAATTTCTGTGCAATTGGGGGTTTCTGTTCGTAGAAACCTTGGAGAATGAAAATTCTGATTGTTGTCAGTTGTCAGACTTTGTGAAGTCACAAAGTGAAATGTCTGTATTTGTTATTTTGATTCAATGTCCGCACTTAAACACACAAATGGTCCGCACTTAAATAAAAACCCTTATGTGCGCACCTAAGAATCATCATGGTATCCGCAATTGTGGTTTCCAAAACTGTCTGCACATAAAGAATTAATAGTGTCCGCAATTATGTTTGTTTTTGGGTGTCCGCACTTAACATTTGGTAACTGGTCCGCATATGTTTAAAACAGTCCGCACTTGTACTGATGTCTCGTAGGTCCGCACTTAATAGAGCCTTATGTCTGCACTTAAATACAATTAGGTTGTCCGCACATAATTCTTCGTAAACTGTCTGCACCAAGTGTAAATGAATGGTGCCCGCACTTGATATATTATGTAATGTCCGCATTTAACCTTCCCTAAAACAGTCCGCACATATAAGATGGAAACTGTCCGCACTTGTATACATATAAAAGGCTGGTCAGACTTTGTGAGAATTGAAAAGGTGTTATATCAAAGGTTAAAGGTCCACATATGTGGGATTAATGATAGTGTCCGAACATAAGTAATAAAAAGGGTCAAAAAATATATGTTTTAAACTGTCCAAACCTATACCTTCAAATTAAATGGTCCGAAGTTGTGGAGTTTGTTTATTTTGAAATCATATGCATTACTATGGTGGGCCACAAAGCTGTTCAAGTGGTTTGGAGTTTGTTTATTTTGAAATTTGAAATCAAATTGTGATATATATGGTGGGCCGAACATGGGTGAAGAAATAACGTCCGAACATATATGATAGGCCTGTTTGAATATAAATTGTTTATTATGTCCGTAGATATATTGCTTGAATACACAGTGCACATATTCTAGAAATGGGATCCACACATGTAGTTATAAAATATGAAGTGTCTGAATTTAATAATAGTGAAAGTCCTAAATTAAAGTATTTGATCATGTGTGCGGCTGGTGAAAGCATACAAGAATGTGATGTGTGTGTTGGTTGATTAGTGGGCTGAAGATTTTAGATATGTGGGCCACATACCAACAAATAGAATTTGAACTTTATTCTTGGATAGTTGGATGCATGGTAATTAGAATATATATATATATATATATATATATATATATAGGGAGCCGCTAGAATGAGAATTACCACGAGTTATGAGAACCGCGAGAACCACGTGCCACGAGGGGGCGTTGACCACGATTTTTTTTTTACAACTAGATCCGTATATTTTAACAGCATTTGTAAAAAAAAAAATTCAAACGGCGCGCCCGAGGGGGTAGTTTTTTTACACCCAAAGTTTGTAAAAAAAAAAGAAAAAACAAAAAAATAATAAAAACACCAAACTTTGGGTGTAAAAAACTACCCCCTCGGGCGCGCCGTTTGAATTTTTTTTTTTTTACGAATGTTGTTAAAATATACGGATCTAGTTGTAAAAAAAAATCGTGGTCAACGCCCCTCCGTGGCACGTGGTTCTCGCGGTTCTCATAACTCGTGGTGGTTCTCATTCTAGCGGTCCCCTATATATATATATATAGGGTGATACTATACGCACCCCCTATTTACTAATTACACCCCCCTATAAAAACATCACATCCATCAATCATTTGCTTTTTGTTTTTAGTCTTTTTTATCTTTTTGTTGTCTTTTTTTATTATATTTTATTGTCTTTTTGTTATTATTATTATTATTATTTACTATTAGTAATGAATTATTATTATTATTAAAATTGAAAAAAAAACGTCGTAAAACGCCCCCCACCCCATTACACTAGGCGTGTTTAGGCGTTTTTTTTGAAAAAAAAAATGTTGTTGGCGTTTTAAATAAAACGCTGAAGGTTACAAAGGTTTGAGTATGACATGTTTGACTGGCCAATGGGAGTGGTCCAAGTGTAATTTTTTTTATCTATGTTTCGTGTACCATGTTTCATGTCCCACAATTTTTTTTTTATCTATGTTTCGTAGCAAGTGTAATTCTAAGAGCTCTTGAAAGATTTGTTACCTTTTTAGGTAAAAAGAAGATGGCTCATATTATTGGTGCTGCAACTATAATAAAAAATAATATGATGGCTCATATTATTGGTGCTATGTTTCGTAGCAAGTATAATAATGAAGATGATGGTTCATATTATTGGTGCTATTATTGCTGCAACTAATTCTCATACTATCGGTGATATTAGTGTTTTCACTTCAGTGCATTCGCTTCATAATTTGTTTTCTTTAGGTGATATTATTGCTGCAAGTAATTCTCATACTATCGGTGCTATTCAAAGAGCTGCATAAATTTACTTGTTCAAAGAGTGATCTATTTATGCTTCATCATAGCATTCAGAAAAGTTAAAGAGATGTCTAGATTTTCAACAGATCAGGTATAGTTTTTAATTCCCATGTTTCAAGTTTCAACTTAGTTATATAATCTAGCTAGGTTAAGGGTCTTGTTTTAGATTAAATGAGTTTGTTTGGATAATATATATTTTGTAACTACTCAAGCTTGTTCACCTAATATTTTGTAACTAATATTAGTTCACTTTTAGGTGTTAAAGTCTCGTGAAGAGTTGATGGAATGGGTTAGAAACACCGGACGTAGTCTTGGTTACGCTAAAATATCATACAAGTACTTCCTTGATTTTCCACATGTGTTGCTTATGGATGTCACATACAATACGAACAAGTATAAATTGCCTTTTCTTGAAATTGTTGGTGTAACTTCTACCAACAAGACAATCTCCATAGCTTTTGCTGTTATGCGTAAAGAAACAGAGGAGAAATATCTTTGGGCATTAAACTGTTTAAAATCAACTCTAGATGAAAGCATGCAACAACCACGTGTTATAGTTACGGACAGGGAGTTAGCTCTGATGAATGCATGCGAGAAAGTTTTTCCGAATGCTACCCGATTACTTTGTAGGTGGCACGTTTCTCAAAGTATATTTAGAAACTGCAAATCATTTTTCACCATGGATCATGATTGGAATATCTTCAATATAACGTGGAATGCAGGATTACACTCAAGAACCTGCAAGGCATAGTTCATTTGTGAACTCCCAAGATCATGATTATGTTGGTTACATCAGTCCAGACGTGAACTATCAAGTGCCTGGTGAAACAAGTCCGTTCATAAATCAAGATATTTACGGAAAAAAACCATTCAAGGACGATCCTGGTGAACCAAGTCCGTTCATGACACAAGATACAGACGAACAAGGTTTTTTTACCAACCTTTTAAACACACCGGGATATTATTTCATGGGGTTGAACCAAGATATTGTCGGACAAAGTTCTTTTGCCAACTTTACAAG
>JARYGA010022588.1:0-27049 GCA_030545235.1 Helianthus tuberosus | reverse complement strand
CATGACGTGCCACGATTTCCTTTAAGTATATCTTAGCAAGCTTTCCAGTGCTATATTTTTCTCGGATCGGTACGAAATGCGCGGATTTCGTCAATCGATCAACTATCACCCATATCATATCGTGCCCTCTAGGGGTCCTGGGTAATTTCGTTATGAAGTCCATTGAGATTTGCTCCCACTTTCACATGGGTATCTCTGGTTGTTGTAGTAGCCCGGACGGCTTCTGATATTCAGCCTTAACCTTAGCACAGGTTAGGCATTTTCTAACATAAATAGCAACATCGCTTTTAAGTCTCGGCCACCAATAATATTCTTTCAAGTCTTGATACATTTTGTCCGATCCTGTATGGATCAAATATCTCGACTTGTGTGCTTCATCAAGGATGACTTCTTGTATGCCACCATAGAGCGGAACCCAAATACGCTTCTTAAAGTATAAGGTTCCCTCTTCATTTGGCACCATATATTTCAACATACCCCGGAGGTATTCAGCTTTACGGTTTTCCATCTTAAGGGCTTCTTGTTGTGCATCTCGAATGCGTGCAGTGAGGTTCGTTTGAATAGTCATCTCCAAAGCTCGAACCCTTAGGGGCTTAACCCTTTCTTTTCGGCTTAACGCGTCTGCTACGACGTTTTCCTTTCCAGGATGGTACTTAATCTCACAGTCATAATCGTTCAACAGTTTGACCCAACGTCGTTGACGCATATTTAATTCCTTCTGATCAAATACGTGTTGTAGGCTTTTGTGATCTGTGAAGATTGTACATCGAGTACCGTATAAATAGTGTCGCCAGATCTTCAAGGCGAATACCACTGCGCCTAACTCTAGGTCGTGAGTGGTATAGTTCCTTTCGTGCACCTTCAATTGCCTTGAAGCATAAGCGATGACTTTTTGGCGTTGCATGAGCACACAACCCAAACCTTGACGCGAAGCGTCGCAGTATACCACGAAGTCTTCTGTGCCTTCGGGTAAGGATAGTATCGGTGCATCGCATAGCTTATTCTTGAGCAGTTGGAAGGCTTCTTCCTGTTTATCACCCCAGTCGTACTTTTTGTCTTTTTGCGTAAGGGTCGTCAGCGGTTGAGCTATCTTGAAGAAATTCTCAATAAACCGTCGGTAATAGCCCGCTAAGCCCAAAAATTGTCGAACTTCAGTCGGGGTTTTGGGAGCTTCCCAATTCTTTATGGCTTCTATCTTGGATGGGTCTACATGAATGCCTTTCTCGTTCACGACGTGACCAAGGAACTGTACTTCGCGAATCCAAAATTCGCATTTTGAAAACTTTGCATAAAGTTTCTCTTTCTTCAGTAGTTCCAGAATTGTCCTGAGGTGTTGCTCGTGTTCTTCTCTCGTTTGCGAGTAAATCAGGATATCATCGATAAATACAATCACGAATTTATCGAGATATGGTTTGCATACGTGGTTCATCAGATCCATAAATACCGCTGGCGCGTTCGTCAGTCCGAATGGCATCACAAGAAACTCGTAATGTCCATAACGTATTCTGAATGCAGTCTTTGGTACGCTTTCCTCTTGGATTCTTAACTGATGGTATCCAGATCGAAGATCGATCTTGGAATAGTAGCTCGATCCTTGCAACTGATCAAATAAGTCATCAATCCTCGGTAGAGGGTACCGATTCTTGATTGTGAGCTTGTTCAACTCTCTATAGTCGATACACATCCGCAGTGTTCCATCCTTCTTCTTTACGAACAATACTGGAGCTCCCCAGGGGGAGAAGCTTGGCCTTATGAATCCTTTATCCAATAACTCCTGGAGTTGTGTAGATAATTCCTGCATCTCGGATGGTGCAAGCCGATAGGGAGCCTTGGCTATAGGAGCGGCTCCTGGAACCAAGTCTATACGGAATTCGACTTGTCGTTTGCGGAGGTAGTCCTGGCAGATCTTCGGGAAAAACATCAGAGAATTCCTTCACCACAGGAATGTCTTCGAGTTTCGGCTCCTCATCCTTCTTATCTACAACATGCGCTAGGAAAGCAACACATCCTTTCCTTAAGCACTTATGTGCCTTCATACAACTGATGATTCGCAGAGGCGCGTCTCGTTTTTCTCCATGTACAATGAGAGTTTCATCATTCGCCAAAGGGATGCGAATGATTTTCTCGTGACAAATAACTTTAGATTTGTACTTGGACAACCAATCCATTCCGACCACTACGTCGAAGCTACCCAATTGGATAGGTAAGAGGTCGATGTTAAATCTTCTCTCACCATGTTCCAATGTGCAATCTCTAACAACTTCGCCCGATTCAACAAGTTTACCATTGGCTAGCTCTATAGAATAAGGAATATCTAATCTACTAGATTCTATTCCAAGCATGCGTTTAAATTCCAGAGACATGAAGTTATAGACGGCACCAGTGTTAAATAATATGGATGCAAAGTGATTGTTAACGAGAAACGTACCGGTGACCACATTAGGGTCCTCGCGTGCGTTCCTTGCTCCAATTACGAATGCTCGAGCCTGAGCATTGTTTCCCTTTGGGCAGTCCTTTATGAAATGATCCTTGCTTCCATAACTGAAGCATCCTTGGTTCTGCCCATTTCCGTTGCCATTCCTGTTACCAGCACCATTTCCATTTCCACCACCGTTACGGTTTCCATTCCCGTTCCTATTACCATTACCATTGCGGCCTCCAATACTTTTTCCCCAACAATCCTCGGTACGGTGGCCTGACCTCCCGCAGTTCTCGCATTTCCCAACGCGACAATTTCCCACGTGGTGAAAGTCACAGCGGTTACACTTGGGCATAGTGCCCTGATATTTCTTAGCTCCAGTATCATTTGTAGCTGCGAAGGTTTTTGCCTCCATAAGTGGGTTAGTATCTCGTTTCATGTAATTCGAACCCTTGTTACTGCGGGTTGCTTAGTTCAGATTTGAATGTTTCCTTTTCTTATCACCCGACGACTCAGCATGCGTCTCGGTCTTCTCAGTTGGGTTCAGAGACAACTTCTTCGTACGGACATCATCTTCAGTAAGGCTGTGTCACACCCCGATATTTCACATATTACCGGTGGGCCCGGTGGGGAGTATCGTGACGTAGTTGATATCATCATAGTCAAACAACACAAATTTAAATGCACAGCGGAAGCAAAAGATAGATTTATTTCAACTGAATAAATTGTAATATTAAGTATCACAAAATAGTTGAAACAGATCCACAGGCGGATTGAAATAAAAAAAAGAAATTGTTCAACAGACTTTAACATCTAGAGCTTGCGAGACTTGATTATTGATGCCTGGAGTAGCCAGCCTATTATGTATAGTACCTGCACTTAGCCTTTTTGGAAAATACGTCAGTTTACAGTGGTAAATACAACTTAAATGACTCATTTCGAAAAGAGTTTGAAAATTAATTTGAATGCACTTAGGCAAAAATATCTTTTATAACTTGGGACAATTATTTAAAAATAATCTTGTATACAGTTTTACTTATTTGTCGTCCGTCAGGGCCAGTTTGTAGGGCCGGTCTAGATTAACTGACACGCCACAGGTATAATACCCACAAGGTTGATTACTTTATGTGGACTACCAGTTTTTACATATGCAACTGTCAGGTGTACTCCTACACCCCGTGCTTAGGTCGTGGCCATTTCTTTGAATGATGCCAAGGATATCCGGGACATGGTCATTTAACCCCCAAAGGCCATACACCAAATAATACAGAATAAAACGAGTTATGTAAATACATTAATCACAATCCGATTTAAATGACTACATACCCGACCAAGCGGTATTATTATAATACCGTATCCCAAGCCCGTATAGGGAAAATAAGTTAAGAGTATATACCTGAGCAAAGTATAAATCAAATACAGCAAGTACACGTAGCTTTTACTGGGCTCCTAATCTGGAACGGAGGTTTTTAATAACCTTTTAGAATCCTAACGGGTCTTTAATTAAGCTTAGACTTAGTCCGGTTAGTTTTGAAAAGGAAGACACGGTTCAAACGCATGATAAAGCGAATACCGGTTTAGAATGTGGTTTTGACCCAACAAGCTTGTATGCTTGTTTAATATGGGTAACTTAAACACATTCTGGATTTTGAGATGAAAACGATATGGTTTGACCCGTTTCGGCTAATATATGCAAACTAGTTACATAAGCCGATCCGAACGCGAAAAGTGCATAACGGGTAACCAAAAGAGTCATACACAGGTTTCCTAAGTTAATATGCCTTAAATATGTTGTGACATCAGTAAGATATCTTCTATTATGCCCAAAATGGATTTAAACTCAAATTACGCCCCGTAGGGGTATTTTGGTCATTTTACAGGTTATAAAAGAGTTTAAATATAAATCTGAGTTTCGGGTCTGATGTAATCAGTAAAAATACTTAATTTACTAATTTATATCAGTAGGGTATAACCTATATGTGAAATTTATCATTTCTAACCATACTATACACTGAAGGGGCATTTTGGTAATTTCACCTAAGGTTTAAAGGTCAAATCTGGAAATCTGAGTTTAAAACTTTTGCTTACTGCTAAAGTATAAAAATTTATTTAAAACATCAGTAGGTATCAAGTCTTATATATCTAAAATGGTTTTAATACATACTGTGCGCTTAAAACGCGTAAAAAGTCGATTTTAAGCGATTTTCGGGTTTTATAAGAAAAGCTGATATTTTTATTATTCCAGAAGGCTTAAAATACTCTATCTTTCATATTGGATTAGTAGAAAAAAGGTTTGGTATCAAAAGGATTGGTAGAACTCCTTTTATAGCCTAAAAGGGCAAAACCGACAATTTACCGGATCAAGCTTAGAACTCTATGTTATGCTTAGCCCCTAAATAAATAAAAATCTCCAAAAATATCAAAATATTATTTTATATCAGTGGGTAAAAAGTTTGGTATAAAAAATCGGGTTTAGATAGGCTATACGCTAATTACATCGTTTAATTACTAAAAAGCTTTCTAATTACGCTAGTGAGCATAACTCTTAATCTAGACCTCAAACTGATGTCAAATTTTTAGGTACAAGTTTATAAATTAGTAACTAAGGTTTCTATTCTTTTATATTTTCAAAAATCACATTTTAAGGTCATATGGGCATAATAGTCAACATTTAGGCATTTAACGGAAATATGCATATGAATCGGATAACTAATGAACCAAGTTGTATAATCACAGAGGGTTATACTTATATGAAACCTGGTCCAAATAAAGCTCTAAGGCATTTATAAACTATGCTCTAATGGGTCAGAACTGAAAGTCAAAGCAAAAGTCTACTTTTGCGATTTTCGGTTCCGAACCGAGCTTAAACTGAAAATTGTCGAGTTGAACATGTTTAGACATGTTATTACATTAATTACCAAGTTATATTAATGACAAAACAGGTTGCATAGCTTCTACATTGCTAATTATGCATTAATTTGAAAATAAGCTTTCTGTTGACTTTTTGAGATTAACTTTGACCCGACAATTGACCTAGTTAGAGTGGGAATCAGAGGGTGCCCTTTTAAGGGTTTATTGCCCACATAATTACCCACTCATAGGTACTTTCAATATGGAATTAGACTGGACAAATTAAGATTAATGACGAAGTCAAATCTTAATTACGATGGTTTTACTTTAAGCTAATTAACTAAGCAAAACTAAATTAAGGAAGGTTAAGGAAACTTACAAAGGTCCTAAGCACGACTAGTGACTTCTAGAAAATGTCCTTGAGCTCCATAAATCTCCAGAAGTTGAGTTGTGAAGGTTTTGAATGCAAGTGTCCAAGTCTTGCAACAAATGGGTCTTTATATAGGGGTTTAAATTCACCAAGATCATGCCAAATAAGTCTATGGGATGATTCCTGATCATCCCAAGTGTCCCTAGGCCCTTCTATACCATCAAACATGCCCATATAATCGAAAACAAGCTCCATAAGTCGGTTAAACTTTCTGAAACAAGCAGCTGTCCACATTTTCTGATGCTGGCAGTCCCAGGCGGCCCGCGTAAGGTTCTGGGCAACCCTTACGCGCCCCGTGTGAAGCCTAGACTCAGGTTACAAGTTTCCAAACTTTGCACTTTAGGTCCCTGGTCCTTGTAAACGTGGTTTTAACTTTATTTCTTGCATTTTTGACCCTCCAAATTGACTTTTAAGGGCTTCAAGACATAACCAAACTTTGTTAAGTACTCGGTTAACTTTTGATTACTCGAAAAGCCTTTAATTCCAACGTTGACGCTTTTAACCCCTCGTATACGAATATTGTCATAACTTTCTCATACTTTAACGAAACCTTGTGAAATTTTTATCACTTATTCATGTGAGCATAATTAATCATTACCAAGCTTCAGGTTTGTTAAAAGGTCATTCAGAGGTATACTTTAAACATGTTGACACATTTAACCCCTGTGGTTTGTAATTTCTCACTTTCCCTCACAATTAGCTTCGTATGATCCATGATTCAATCGTTTAAGGGTGTAAACATCGTGTAGGGTTATTCTAAAGTATATTTATCCATTGTTGACATTTTGAACCCTTTTATTCACATACATTCCTTGTTTGTCAACTTTAGTCCTTCACAAATGCTCTTTTACACGTTTAAAGCTTATGACACGTGTCGATATATTATTGGACATAAATTTTTCGAGGTGTTACAGGCTGACAGCCAGAGTTACAGCCTCGGTGATTGTTGCGGGTTTGGCCGAAGTTACCAAACTGCGAAACTCCGGAGCCAATCCCCAGATGTAGCGTTCAACGCGCTTAAATTCAGGAGTCACCATATAGGGGACCACCCTCGACAAATCGTGGAATCTTCGGGTATAACCAGTGATATCAGCACCTTCTATGGTCAAATGCCAGAACTCAGTCTCTAACTTTTGGAGTTCAGCACGAGAACAATACTTCTCTCTCATACGTTCCTTTAGCGCATCACACGTCATGCCATACGCAGCATCATCACCCAGAGTCTGGACTTGTAAATTCCACCAAGTCAGAGCCTCATCAACAAACAACCCCGTAGCAAAAGTGACTTGCTGATCTGCGGTACACTTGCTCATACGGATAGTGGCATCCGTCTTTTCCGTCCAGCATACAAATGCCACTGCACCTCCTGTGCCGTCGTAGTTCAGGGGTTTGCAGTCGAGAAACTGCTTGAAAGTGCAGCCCTGAGCTGCGTTTCCTCCAGATGAATCTCCATTCCCATTGCGTCTTGCATTGCTTGGTCCTCCACTTTGTTCAGTACGGTTCGCCTCGTACTGGGCGATAGCTGCGGAGATCCTTTCTTCTAGTAGGGCGTTTAGCTCTTCAGCAGTTCTTGGCAGTGGGGGAGGAGGAGGTTGGTCAGAATCTCGATTGTTCACAATTCTCCTTGGTGCCATGTTCTGAAAGAACACAACACTATGGGGTTAGACATTTTGTTTGATATCGTCATACGAAACAGTAGTAGTATATATATATACAGGCATATACCACATACGTGACATCAAACAATCCGCCAAACATATCAATTCATACAGCAACAAGCATGCATAAATAGATAAATACTGTTGTGTCATAAGATATTCACCGATGTCTTTACACATATCAGGGCAACTTGTTACATCATTGTAAGCAAAAGGGATAAGGGTTACAACTCCCCAAGGTACAAGTTTAATATATGTAAAGGACAAATATCTTACTTCACATTGGCGGTTCATGTCTTTATACCCTAAATTATTACCCCAAAAGAGTATTTAACAGGCTGGGGGAGGGGTGTTCACGTTTAATCTTCTCTTATATTAAAGGAATCTCTTATGATACGTGACAAGACTTGTTGTGGTTTCTGTGCACTGAACTCCATAATTATGTATGCATCCATAATTATGTAACTCCTTGCACAGTCCGCACAGTTCATTTCATCCTCGTATCACTTCCTTCTGACATTGTTTTCAGGTAAAGTCACGAGTACCTGAGACATTCTATTTCTAGCCTATGTATATATCAATTATTACAATTAGTTGCAAGTAATTTCTAGTCAAAGAAGAGTGCTACTCCAGTGCACCCTAAGTCTCGTAGTGTCTTTTCTTGACTCTTTGAAAACAGTTTCAGGTAGTGGATGTCGCGGAAAGTTTTATGCAATGAAAACTCTTTGAGAAAATTGTTTTCGTGAATGGATCCTAAAGATTGTAGACTAGACTCGAGAAGGAATCCTGGTTCACTACAATCGCAGCTCTGATTCCAATCTGTCACACCCCTTTCTAAAGCGGAAGCACGAGGTGTGATCATGAAAGGTTCTCATTGCATACGAAAGGTAAACATACTACATGCTCTTAAAAATAACTCCAAATACCAAACATTTCATAACTGAAAACATGATTTAAGTGTTTACATCACAAGACAACATTTTGTCTGAAAAGTTTACAACTTTATTCAAAAGTAAAACATAAGCAACATCCACGAGCAAGAGTATGACCGCGCGCACATCCACTTTAGTTACCTGAAATACATGTGAGTTTTTGGAAAAACGTCAACATAATGTAGGTGTGAATTCATGCAGTTTTTGTATTGAATGTTTAAATACTTGAATGAAAACATGGTATGTAACTTGTAAAACGTATCTGTAACTGAGTACTATGAATGTAAGTAATATGAGATCGCTAGTGGTTTGCAAGGCCACTAACATGTGTCACGACATAGGAAGCCACCAAACCTAGGCATTTTTGTCGACTTTGACTGAGACACAGAAGCACTCATTGGTAGAAGTAGGCCAAGAGTGGGGTTGCCTGAAACCCATTAGATCTAGCATTTTGTTCCGCGGTCTGAATGTATACGTTGATTAATGGTGCTTATGGTACCCTATTCGGTACATGATCTAGAATGTTTTTCCTTAGTTTTTGTATCCAACATACCATAACACATGTATTTTCCCCAAGTTAGAAAACAAGTAAAAGTTTAAAAGTGGGGACATGAACTCACAACTTTGCGTTCCTTGCGTCGTAAACTTCACCGGGTTTGCTTTATATAGCGTCGTGACCTATACGTGTTTTATTAACGTTAGTCACTAGACTTGTATCGCATAAGTACAAGTTACCATCTTTTATGTATATGTGTTCTTGTGTTAAAAATATTTTATATTTTTAACTATGTATCTTACTTATATTATTTTCTCAAAAATAAAGATAAGTATCTTGTATTTTTCACCCGAATTATGTATTTTGTCCAAAACTTCATATCATGTCCATAACTTGTCCAAGTTATTTATTCTATCAAGTAATATATTTTCATAAATATATTTTCTTGTATTTGTCTAAGCATGTTGTATGTGCATTTTTTGTATTATCACTTCTTAAGAGTATTTAGTGTATTTTCATGTCCTAATACACTATTTCATGTAATACATAGTACATACACTTAGCACAAAATGTGGTGATCAATAAATATATATATATTTCTCAAAAATATACATACTTAATATCAATTTTAATCTTGAAGAAATCATCATTTCTTACCACAAAAATTAGGGAAACCTTGGTAAATATTTTTAGATACATTTTTAGGGAATAAGTTTCTCAAAAACTTATATTTTTCTAAGTGTCAAAATTTATAAAAATTTTGACATAGTTTCCCCTAAAAATAGAGGTTTCCCATGTTTTCAAAACATGTGTTTATTTTCTTTTAAATCATCACAATCAATAATCAACTCATTTAATATCTTTCGAGTGTCAAAATCAAGTAATTTACACTACATCAAGAACTTGAAGTTTTGTAAAAACTTGTAGTAATTTACCATGTTATTTAGTAGGTTTAGTTACCCTTAAAAACATGGTTATTTGTTTGTAACTCACTCTATTAGAAGATCTAGTAATTTACAACTTGTAAGATGATTTTTTTAAAAGTATTTCTTTTGTAATTTTTCTTGTTTCATAAGTGTTTATACACTTGTTTTTCTAATAAAAATTGCGTAGGTTTAAGTAAAAATCAAGATCTTCTAAAAATCATATTTTAAACTTGGTTTTCTTGGAAAATCATTCATAAATCTTGGATTTACAAGTGCACTAGTTTACTTTGTTATCATCATACAATAAATCATTTTTATTTACCAAGTTCATGTCTTCACAAGAAGGTGATTATTCTAGGTTGTTACATAATCATCCTTCCACTTGCTAGATTATGTGTTTAATCACCATCTAGCAAGCTTCATGTGATGATTAACATCATCATCTTTAGTAATCATCAAACAAACATTACTCATGCACTAAACAATATCATTTCAACAAGATTTCATCATATGTAAAGCTTTATGTTTATGATTCATGTTCAAGTCTTTTAGTGTTCTTGTTATCTTCTACATAATATATCTTTTATCCTCAAAAAAATATGAAGTAACAAGAGTTACAAGGAGCTTACTACTAGCTTCAAGCTAGGGAAGAAACAATGAAGAAATCGAGTGGATAAAAGCTTGTGATGGAGGTCCTTCAAGATCCGAGCTCACCAAGCCTTCTAATACGGCTCCTTGCACCTTGAGGGAAGCTTGGAATTGGATGAACTTGAGTTGATGATGGTGGTGGTGCCTTGGTGGTTCTCGGCCGAAGTGGGGGAAGAAGTGAGGAGTTTTGTGGTGTGGTGAAGGTGAATGAGAGAGGTGATGTTCTTATATATATGCCATATCTTCATAGGATCTTTACAAGTACAAGTTATATCTTCTTACAAGATTACAATCTAAATAAATCTTTCCAAATCCAAGAAAAGATCAAGTTGAGATTTATTGAAGATTTAGATGATCTTGAGGTGGGGCCATGCTATGGGGCCGTAAATAATAAGACGGGGGGGGGGGGGGGGGGTTAATTGTAAATTTTAATCATAAGGTTACCTTATAGTACCTTGCAAAATCTATAGTAAATCTTTATAATATCTTTATGAATCCAAGGTAGATCAATATGGATTTTGTAGGATTTATCAAGATTTTGGTGGGGTCACCCTCCATGTGACCGTCCACATGGTGTAGGGGGGGGGGGGGGGGGCAAAGTTTAATTTCAAATCTCTACTTGTATAAACAAGTGAGCTTTCAAGTGTAGTTTTTAGTGACTTGATGTGTTATAATGTTATAAGAGGTGTTATGGTGTTTGGGGACCATAACTAGTTCAGAAACATTAAAACAATGCTTCTAGTAATATTTTGATGTTCCGGGTAATATCCGGTTGTTCGGTTAAATACCGGTTCGTTAAAGTGCTAAATTGCACCGTTTAGTGTCCTTTATGTATCCTTTTGTAACCCTTTTAATTCCCAACACTTAGGAGGGTATTCTGGATAAATAAACATGAATTCTGCATAATATTTATAGGTTAAAAAGCTGATTATAGCTGAATTATGCAGATTTCTGCGTTTAAAGTGCGCGTCGGGTGATGTTTAGTGCATGTTCTAGCTTCCGGAGAGTCTATATGTTAACCCTTGTATATACTCTTGGGATTTAATGTATTCTTGACGTTGGACCTACACCTAGGCCCCAATTTTATTGTCTGACTGTTTTCTGCAGAATTGTTGACACAATGTGTCTTACCGGTGAGTTTACTAGTATTTCTGACGCAACGCTATCATTAATGCATAAAGCAATTTCTTGTAGTATAAAACGTGCATGAATTCACAAGTATAACATGTAATCAATTAATGTTGACATTTAAGCACATAATTGCAGTCATTAAGTATTAATTAAATTGTACGGAATTTACCGGTTTTGTGCCAGTTGTCACAGAAAGGATATGAATAAGGAGGTGAGATGATTGGATTTGAGATTGTTAACTGCGGCTAGGGTTTATTAGGTATAGAGCAGAGCAAGTATGCTCTGATACCATGGGAATACTCAATATTCGATGCATTCATTCAAAAACTCAACAAAATATATACAGGTACAATGCAATGCAATCTATTCTAAACTAACTCAACTAAGACTCCTAACATCCAGGATGATATATACAGAAATATACCACATGCTACAAATATAATAATACAAATAATATAATACACTAACATCCTGGATGTTAGGAGTCTTAGTTGAGTTATTTTAGAATAGATTACATTGTACTTCTATATATTCGATTGTGTTTTTGAATTAATTTCATAGTCTTAGAAACGATAGTATTTTTTTAACGGAAGATAGTTCCTTTTGGGTCTTTTGAAACCATTGCTGGTTTGATATGTCATGTGATCCGGCTTCGCCTTCTTTACTGGCTTCTGAATTTTTGAACGATTTTTTTGATTCCTTGCCCTAACAAGAATTTTCTTTGCAGTCATTTGCTTGAGTATCCATATATTGTTCTCGATGTACATCTCTTATCAATAAACTGGACAATGCAGAAGATAACATCTTAGTCGGAGAGATTCTTCTTCCGTTGCCTGAACCCAACGGCTTTCGAATCAATAGGAGCCTTTCGCTCTGGTACCAGTGCTGCGAAGCGAATACATCATAGAACAACAATCGAAGAACAAAGTAAAACAGACTGAGAGATTAAAACGACTTGAAAAAAATAATGACACAGATGTTTATCTTTAATAACTAATCAAATAGAAGAAACCACACTACCCATAACTGTATTGTTCGACATACATATATACATAAAGTTTTAAGGGATGCGGAATTTCAATGGAATGGTTATACCGTATCACACAACGTTTTGTATTGCAGCCCTTATCTGACCCATTAGACATGGCCTTTGGCCCATACGATACTTAAACATTCGGGCTTGTAATTAGCGAGTTTAGCAGTCCATAGCACAAACATAGTATACGACGATGATTATGATGATAATAATAATAATAACATTAACAACTAGGGTCGTAGTTAACCGCGCGTTGCGTAGGGACGTTGTTAGAATTCAGAATGTATAGCACACCATGACAACCGATAAATAAATTTGTATAATCAAATAAAATGATATCTAAATGTGTTATGCTATTTGCATCGTAACTCAACTCTAAACATCCAAATAATAAGAAAAGGTAAAACAATATAGTAAATAACAAAGGTAAAAAAGGTAAACGATAGAAACTCGGCCGGTTTCAGTGCACTCGTTATAGCAAAGAAAAAGAAAATTTAAAAAACATGTTCAAAAGAGTATCGGTGTGTTCGTTAAAAAACTCTTCGTCACACTCGTTATAAAAAAAGAAAAAAGAAAAGTTAAAAAAATATGTCTAAAATGATATTAACGTGTTCGTTAAAAAATATTTAGGGGTAGAAAAGTAATTTGGTTAAAATAAAAAAAAATTACAATAATTAAACTAAATGGGTTACAAATGAAAAACTTTACACTAAACGACGAAATAGATTGTTCTTTATTTTTGTTTGTAGCAACGATCTACTCTAAATATTTTTGATAATCTTAGCACACTTTCTTGATTAATCACAGCTTACATATACATGAAACTATCTATGTCGAAATCTCCATCATCAAATCCAAATATCTGATCAATTGTCATAAGTACATTTTCATTTGAACCCCTGTTTAGACCATTTTGAATCTCGCCACCCTTGGATGACCCTTTATTATGTTGCCATTCATGTTGGGTAGTGGTTAATTGATAGTTTGAACCATGACTTAGTGGTTGATCACATGACATGCCAAAGTCCTGTTGAAACTCATCTAGACTAATCCACTCAGCAAATAAAAGTTTTGGTAAGTTGCTGATCTGGGAAGTTGGTGGGACCATCTCAGCAGATGAACCGTTGGTGAAGTTGGAAGTATTTAGGCACGATGAAGATGGTTCCTTACATGACATGTTTGAGTGTGTGCAATCAAGTTTAAGACGTTTTGATTCGTCTACTTTCTTCTTGAGGTGAGAATGCCAGTAGTTTTTTATCTCGTTATCTGTCCTTCCAGGTAAATGTTGTGAAATTTGAGACCACCTGATTAGTAAAGTTTAATTAAAAATAAATATTGCCATTGCCAATCTAAAAATGATCAATGAAGATATTAAACGGGTATGGTTAATTACTTGTTGCCCAACAATCCATGAAGGGTCGAGATGGTTTCTTCTTCTTGCGACGAAAATGCCCCACGCTTTAATCCTGGCCTAAGATAATTAATCCATCTTAATCTGCAACTCTTTCCGTTCCTTTGCAAACCTAAAAGAAGGTAATGCGATTAATAAATTTTAATAAAATTTGTGTGCATGCATGCATGCGTGAAGTTTATTACCTGCATTTATTGGGACGGAACTCCAGCAACCATGGCCGTAGTTCATGATGTAATGTGTTAGCTTTTGATCCTCTTCGGGTGACCATAATCCCTTCTTGTGCTTCAACATTCTCTTTTCTGGTAGGTTGCACCTCATTTTCTAGATAGAGCAAAAGTTTTGTGAGTTTAGGAATCTTGTAGTTATGGAGAATTTGAATGAGAATAGGGTATTTAAAGGGAATAACATAGAATATTAAATTTTAATTAATAAAATGGATTCTTGGAAATCTTACATATTCCATCCAGCAAGAACTCATTTACCTTGCTTGTATCAACCATTTCGGGTTGGTTTAGTTAAATAAACATGTGTTCACATATTTTAAGTGAGTTGGTGAGTCAAAATCCAACGATTAGGTTATCGTAGTTCTTTGATTAAAAATAATTGAAATAAATTACAATGACGTAAATTCATTTAAAATGTAAAAAATGTTGTATAATTTTAAATATTACTAACCTTGGGGATGGATAATGAGAAAACTAGTTTAAATGAGAAAACCAAAAAACTAACTAAAAAGGCCTAAAAAACATACCAATTTTT
Source organism: Helianthus tuberosus (assembly GCA_030545235.1). Taxonomy (NCBI): domain Eukaryota; kingdom Viridiplantae; phylum Streptophyta; class Magnoliopsida; order Asterales; family Asteraceae; genus Helianthus; species Helianthus tuberosus. The sequence goes on along the minus strand of JARYGA010022588.1, from coordinate 12,350 downwards.
TTTTTAATTTTTATAAAAAAAATCGCAGGTTTTATTTATGGAAAAAAATTTTCAAAAAAAAAAAATAAATAAATAAATTTTTTTTGTTGTATTGCACATGTGCACTATTACGGATATAGTGCACATGTGCAGTACAACAAAAAAAAAATTTGAATTTTTTTTTATATATAAAAACTAACGATTTTTTTATAAAAAAAATTGGTATGTTTTTTAGCTTTTTTTTAGGTTTTTTTAGTTAGTTTTCTAGTTTTCTCATTTAAATGTAGTTTTCTAATGATCCTCTCCCTACTAACCTTAAATCATATACTTTTAAGTTTGAGTTAATTGTGATTTTCGTCCCTGTAGTTTGTCCAATTATGACAGTTCAGGCTAAATTTTAAATTTGTATCATTTTCGTCCCTGACAATTTTGAAAAATGTCAGTTCCGTAAAAAAAAACATGAGTTAACTGTCATTTTCGTCATTGTGGTTTGTCCACTTATTCTATTCAACCTTAGCTTTTTGGATGGAAGTGACATGTTTCAAGGATGCAACAAAAAAGGGTACAAATTTGAAATTTGGCCAGAACTGGCATAATTGGATAAGCTACGGGGACGAAAATGACAGTTAACTCTTTAAGTTTTTACATGTAAACTAAAACACTAAAATTTACTTTAAATATTTGTGTATTGACAAAACCAGGTTCAAGTATAGATAGGAACCGGTTATGGGTTTCATATCAGGTATAGAAAAAACGGATTCAGGTACGGGTATAACACTAAAAACTGTACCCTATGCTTTGGGTTTTGGTTTTTTGGGTGGTTTTAGGTTTGTACTCGGGTCTTTTGTGCACCTCTACTTGGGAGGGACTCGACCTTAACGAACCCTTTGTTACTATTGAGCTACTAGTTGTATTCATTAGACGTAATGACTAAATTTATTACAAGCTTAGGTTTGCAACTTGGTTTAAGGCTTTAGCAAACCATAGTTTATTTCAAGTGAAGTTTCATGTGGCAATTAAATATGAGATGACTAATTCTGTACGACCAATGGGAAGCTTCGGATATCTCAACAAACAGTATAACAAACCGATTATAAAAAAGGACAATCATTATCAATCATTTTAGCGTGCACTACAAAAAATAAATAATATATATATATAGGGGAGGGTTTAAATGAGAACGCTAAATATTGTGAGAACCGTGAGAACAAATGAAAAAATCACGAGAACTTGGTCAAAAACAATTCAAATTCAATTTTTTTTTTCTACACTTATCATTATTATTCGAATACAATGTTAGAAATTTAATTTACACGTTTAAATTTACGTGAATTCGTAAATAAAGAAAATTTACACATGTGTAAGTTTGCCATTTACACATGTGTAAATCTGTTATATTTACACATGTGTAAAAATTCTAAAACGAGTGATTTTGAAAGGAGAAATGAATTATTTGATGTTGTAAATTCATTTTTTTGATGTTGTATCTTAATTACAATGAGGTCTGTATTAAAAAAAAATGGTTTTGATTGGTTTTTTCGTTTGTTCTCACGGTTCTCGCAATATTTAGCGTTCTCAAGATAACCCTCCCATATATATATATATATATATATATATATATATATATATATATAGGGTAAGGTTCATGCGAGAACCACCCTTATTGCGAGAACCAATGTGAACACAAAATAAAATCTAAACAAAATCAAAAAAACACTCAAATTTTTTTTTAAATAATTTAAAAAAAAATCGCTATATTTCGTTACCATAAAAAAAAACTTTTTTTTTTCGAGTAACAGTTATCCATGCACATGTGCATATGTATCATTACTTCAACAAATTCGGTAATATGTTATCAGAAATAGACAATTGCACTTTAATTTACAATACCATTAGTAATACACTACTTTTTACATTACCAATATTCAAAATGCACATGTGCATCATTATGTATAACCATGATATAACGTGTTTTGGTACAAAAAGTTTGTGATTTTGAATGGAGAAGTAGGCCCATATACATGTTTTTTGGTTAGTTATATCTAGTGGTTGATGGTTTGGTTATAGTTGTCAATTTTTGATGTAATATGTTGATTGGATGGTATAAATGGTGTTTACATACATGTAATAAAGTGAAAATATTGTTAATGGTATTGTATTATGGATGGTAGGAGGTAATGGTATTGTATTATGGATGGTAGGAGGTAATGGTAGTGTATTATGGATGGTATGATAGATGAAAGGGAAAGTGTATTCAAAGTAGTGTACCAAAACACATTATTTCATGTCGATACATATAAATGCACATGTGCATTTCTAATATTGGTAATGTAAAAAGTAGTGTATTACATATGGTAGTGTAAATGAAAGTGCAATTGTTTCACATGTGTAATGAATTACGGAATTTGTCAAAGAAATGACAAAGATGCACATATGCATGCTTGTGTATTATGGATGGAATGATAGATGAAAGAGAAAGTAGTGTACCAAAACACCTTATTTCATGTTGATACATATAGAAGCACATGTGCATTTCTAACATTGTTAACGTAAAAAGTAGTATATTACACGTGGTAGTGTAAATGAAAGTGCAATTGACTATTATTTGTAATGAATTACGGAATTTGACAAAGAAATGATACATATGCACATGTGCATTGATAACTGTTACTCGATTTTTTTTTTGAAATTTTTTTTATTTTTTTTATTAACAAAATATAGCGATTTTTTCAAAAAAAAAATAGTAAAAAAATAAAAAAAAATTGGGTGTTTTTTAGATTTTTTTAGGAATTACTATTTGTGTTCACACTGGTTCTCGTGGTTCTCGCAATAAAGGGTGGTTCCTAACGGATCTTTGTCCTATATATATATATATATATATTGAACGGCAAATTTGAATCACTGACGGACCGCTGGAGTATCATCGTGCCACGAGCGGAAACATCCGATCATATTCATCTCCACTAGGCATAATGCATATACACCAATTCAGAAGGAAACACAATAAATATGAGAAACCCACTTGTGGGAATCAAACCCAGTACCTATTGTTCCTAAAGGCTTATCCCACCCCCATTATGCCACTAAGCTATAAAGCCATGGACAATATATATATATTATAAAGGGTTGTGTTAAATAGACCCACAAGTCAACTTTTTTTAAATATCATTTTCTGGTGGCGCATTGTCGCAGCCCCTGACCAAACCCCGAGAGCGGGAGCCGCAAACCAGTCAAGTGATATCGGTGTTTGTTAATTTGGCAGCGAAAATGAGACACCAGGATCGTAGTTAGAAAATAAATTTCAGAGTTTCAAAACACCAAACTTTTATATTTAACAAATGGGATAAAACCCATGCTTCATTTATAATATCGTTATACGAATAAACCCTAGTTGCTGAAAACATAAACTTTTATTTAGGTAACTTTATAGCCCACTTTCTTTAAGCCTTCAGTGCTATAGCTGGCTTCTAATAGCTTTCACATCAAGTTACCTGAAACGCGTTTTAAAAATATTTTACCAACAAGAAATACTGGCGAGTACATTCCAGTTTACAAAAATAAGCTTTTATAACTTTACAGTTTTAAGAGTGATTACAATGTTTATATCTACCCAATTACTCGTTCAATACTTGTCACTCGACGGATCTGTGACTATGGTCATATCACATATTGGATACACGTGCCCAATTGTGAAGGTTAACAAGTACTGTATACAAACCCCATAATACTGGCAGCAATTGTAGAATACAAAGACTTAATCACTGTAATTATAACTGATAAACATTTAGGGTTTTGGAAAATATTTGAAATAAGGGCTCACAAACTGTGAGAAAAAAGAGAATGACTCACATTGGAAACTTATGTTTTTCTACAGGCTTCCTGGTAATATTTCTTAATTATTTTCTTGAGTTTCTATCAAAAACATACAATGCGCGTGTGTTAGTAAGATAACCCAAATCACATTGGCCATACAACATGAGACAGAACCCCAACGAACTTAATCAGACAGAGTCTCGACATGCGTTGGTGGGTCCTAAATCAATCGGGTAGGGTAACGAATTAGTGATCGGGGATTAAAATACTTACAACGGGGCATGACTTCATGTTTTAGGGGGGGTATTTGACTATAAGTTTTGTACTACAGAAGTTGAGAGAGAAACAAAACTGAACGAGGTTGAAAGTGCAGAAGTCTGCTCAATTTATACAAATTTCGGGAGCATGTCGCGCCCCGCGACAGCCCCCTCCCTTCTCTTTTGCGGCCCGCGAGGGCACCCTAGCTACGACTAGGGTTGCCTGGTGACTCCATAGGCTCGCCACACAACCCAACACATGGCATCACGGGTGACCGGCAAGCAACAACCTGTCGCACCCCGCGACAGACCCTAAGCAAACCTGTCGCGGCCCGCAACAGGTGCTTTATTCTTGATTTTTCATTTTTGTTAAAAATTAACGTTGCGCGGGTTCGGTTTTGCGATTATGGAACATTATAGGGAGATTTTCTAGGGTTGTTATATCCTCCCCACCTTGTTTTAAATCTTGTCCTCGAGATTCACTGAAATAGGTGTGGATATTCCTTTTTCATTTCTGACTCTAGTCCCATGTGTATTCTGGTCCTCTCCTTGAATCCCATTTTACTTTGACCATAACTAATCTCTTGTGTTTGAAATTCTTGATCTTTCTATCTTCAATCTGAATGTGATTTTCTACAAACTTAAGTTTCTCATTTACCTCTATATCTTGAAGAGGTGTTACCAATCATTCATCTACTAAGCATTTCTTGAGGTTACATACATGAAATACATCATGTATTCCTGCCATTTCCCCTGGAAATTGTAGCTGATATGCTACTGGTCCTATTATTCTGATAATTTCAAAAGGTCCATGATGTGTGCAAAATGCAACATATAAATTACATCAATTGTGGCATAAAACCAACCCTTTTTTAGTACTAATGTTGGAAAAAGTGTGTTTTTGTCTTCCTTTTGTATTTTCTGGATTAAATGAGCTCAAATTAACAAAAGAAGCAAAAAGGCAGCTAAATCTAACATAAATACAAGAAAAGGAACAAACGTGGCATGCCCGACCTCCCCGAAAGCATCTTCCCAAGCAAAACAAGAGATCAGAACGCTGAACACGCCCCGTGCTCAGTGAGCACGGGGGCGTGCCCAAGTGTCAGCATAAAAGACAAAGTTGTAGAAGCTTCCATCGCCCACCACGGGGCCGTGCTCAGCGGACACGGGGTCGTGGTCAACTATAAGATTCGCAGAATCTAGGCAAATCTTTATAGTACAGATATGCTTCTGCACACGGGGTCGTGCCCAGCGGACACGGGGCCGTGGTCAACTAATAAAGACAAGAGCAATTAATGAAGAAAGAGAAGGATGTGGACACGGGGTCGTGCCCACTGGACACGGGGCCGTGTTCACCCAACACGCCCCCGTGTCCAGGCTTCTGTTTCTTTTGTTTAATTTTTGTTACTGGCACTTGAACACGGGGCCGTGCCCGGACAACACGGGGCCATGTCAAGCGCCCAGTAACACAAATTTTTGCTTGATTCACACCTTTTACACATTCAATCAACCTAAAAACTTATTTTTGGGACACATTGAGGACAATGTGTAATTTAAGTGTGGGGGGATGCTAAAACCTTGAATCTTGCAAGTTCTTATAAATATGTGATACCTTTCGGATCAATGGAGCATCAAACGACGCCATTCGCCTTCGAATGTTTCCATTTTCACTCAAAGACCGAGCTAAGGCTTGGCTTAACACCCTCCTAGTTGGCTCGGTAAACACCTGGGATTAACTAGCTCAAAAGTTTCTATATAAGTATTTCCCTCCTGCTAAAACGGCTAAATTAATGACTGAAATTAATACATATTCACAAGAGGATGGGGAATCCTTATATGAAACTTGGGAAAGGTTCAAGGAGCTACTAAGAAAGTGTCCTCATCACGGTCTTGCGGTATGGCAACAAGTATCCACTTTCTACAATGGGTTGTTGCCACACACAAGACAAACACTTGATTCTAGCTCCGGGGGACTTTTAGGTAATCGTCGCCCAAATGAAATATGTAATCAAATTGAGGAAATTGCTCAAACCAATTTTCAATGGCACACTCCCCGAGGCAATAAATCTATTGCCCCGGGCGCCTATAAGGTTGACGAAAGCACTTCTTTACAAGCCCAAATCGAAGCCTTTTCTTCAAAAATCAAAAAGCTAGAAATGACAAAAACGGTTTCGGTTATGGCTTGTGAAGGGTGTGGTGGGCCACATGAAAATTGGAGTTGTATGAAAGAATTAGATGAACAAACGGAAACGGTAAACTACATTGATAACAGACCTAGGCCGTCGGGTCCTCCAACGTGTACCTACAACCAAGGATGGCGTAATCACCCAAACCTTGGTTGGAGAGATCCCGGCAATAGTAGTAACCAACAAAACCAACGAACTAACTTTCAACAACCACAAAACTTTTCTCAACAACAAGGTGGACGAGAAAGGCTTGAAGATACTGTATCTCGCCTCATCTCCGACACCGAAAAGTAAAACTCGGATCGATTTCAGCAATTGGAATCGAATTTTACAAATCAACAAGCTAGCATTCAAAACATTGAAAAACAATTAAATCAAGTAGCTCAAAATTTCCCTGAGAGACCACAAGGCGCGTTACCTAGCAATACCAAAACCAAACCAAAAGCACAAGTACATCTCATCACATTGAGAAATCGAACCGTGGGTCCCGAGGAGGCTCCATTACCGTCAGATGAAGGAAGCCAGTCCAGCCAAACCACGACTCCACCCGCACCCCAACTAGAAAAGGCTTCTTTACCAAATCAAGAGCCCACCAAGACTCCTCCGATTCCATACCCCGGTAGGTTAAATCGTCAAAAGACCGATGAGCAATTCGCAAAGTTCGAAATTTTACTAAAACAATTGCATATTAATATTCCTTTTATTGAGGTTCTTACCCAAATGCCTAAATATGCAAAATTTATGAGGGACTTCCTCACTCATAAAAGGAAAATTGAATCATTGCAATTAGTTAACTTAGGCGAAGAATGCTCCGCCTTAGTACTCAACAAACTCCCACAAAAGAAAATTGATCCCGGAAGCTTCACAATTCCTTGCTCGATTGGGGAATCCCCCGTTCGTAATGCATTAGCCGATATTGGGGCTAGCATTAACCTCATGCCCACATCGATGTTCAAACGACTCGGCCTAGGAACAACGAGCCCTACAAAGATGAGCATACAACTCGCCGACAGATCCATCAAATTTCCACAAGGTGTCGCTGAAAATCTATTGGTCAAAGTTGACAATTTCGTTTTCCCGACCGACTTTGTCATCCTAGACATGGAAGAAGACGCCGATGTTCCTCTCATTGTAACACCTCGTAAAATCACATCCAATAATGTATTGACACGTGTAATAAACCCTAATAAAGTCAAACCTTGAATTTAAGGGACTAATTTTCGAAAAAATCGAAAAACTTTGATTATGAAAGAACTGGAAGTATTATCATACCTAAAATAAGTTTCTAAATAACCTTTTACGGTTTTATATTCACAAATGAGCCACTTGTTAATCAAGTGTAACCGTTTGTGTAATTAATTGAAAGTTTACGCAATAAAGGGTTAAAAGCGTTAACATGTTAATTCTTACCTCTGAGTGACCTTTTAACAAACCGAGAGCCTCATGATAATTGATTATACTCTCGGGAATACCAATCGTTGGTCGTCCAAGGCTTCTATGCCTATAAATGAGGTTACGCGCAACTTTGCAAGTTAGAGGGACTAAAAGTGTCAATTTGTTTAAATTATACCTCTGAATGGCCTTTTAGAGAACCCGAAGCATTATGATGTTTAATAATACTTTCAAGAATGCCTAATATGGATTAGATAAGGCTTCAGTGCCATTAAACAGTGATATGCGCAAGTTTGCGCATTAGAAGGACTAATTGCGTTAAACTGCAAAAGTATGTCGATTCATATGTATCGGACCTTCCAGAATATGATCATAAGTTAATCATACCCCATTTATCCTTTACATAGCTTAGATATAGGCTTAGAGGTGTTTGGTGCGCAAAAATAAACTTTTAAGTCATGCAGGGACTAAAAGTGTCAAAAAGTACACAAGTTTGCGTTTACGCGCATATCTTACATTCTGAATATCCCCGGACACCCAAAAATTTATGTAAGCACTAAAATATTTTATTTTAGAGTTTGGCTTGATAAAATTCCATTCGTCGTGTCGTTTGGATCGTTTTTCGCGTCCGTCCGTGTTTCGTCGTAATTTGCCGAACAACGTGACCGTACGACCAAACGAACTGACATCCGGCATGTGTTTGAGCATATTTTATGTTCTCTATGCTTAGGCATCATTGTAGATCCTTAAAAATGGTTTAATGGGCCTTAGATATGTCGGAAATGACATTTGGAAGTGCAGGGGCCAAATATGTCAACTTTTGAAACTTTGCTGCTGACCAGGTCCTTACGGACCGTAACACTATGGACCTTACGGTCCGTAAGACTGTCCCAGATGCAAAAAATCATTCAGTTGGCTGTTCAGCCCATGTAAACGACTTATATTGCCCTTTAACACTTCCAAGAGCTGCCTAAACTAATTTCTTAGGCTTAGGGACACTTGTTAATTATCAGGGAACATGTGTAGCCTTGGTTGTCATGATCTTGATGGATCAAAGGCACTATATAAGGCCTCATTGTTGCAACTTTGATCATCCCTTCATATCTTCACTTCTTGGAGTCCCTTGGAGCTCAAGCACCTTCCTTGTGATCCTTAGTCGTCATTAGGACCTTGGTAAGTATTCTTAACCTTTCCTAATTCAGTTTTGCTTAGTTAATTAGCTTAAAGTCAAACTGTCGTAATTAAGGTTTGACTTATCGATTAATCACTAATGGTCCAGTGTTTAGTCAAATTAAGAGTAGTTATAAGATGGTAATTATATGGGCATTAAACCCTTAAAAGGGCACCCTCTGATTCCCACTCTAACTAGATCAATTGTCGGGTCAAAGTTTATTATAAAAAGTCAACAGGATCCTAATTTTTGAATTAGCGCATAATTAGCAATGTAAAAGGCGTGTAACCTATTTGGTCACTCATATAACTTGGTAATAAGTATAAGAACTGGTCTAAGCTTGTTGATCCGACAATTTTCTGTTTAGGCTCGGTTCGGAACCGAAAGTCGCAAAACTTTGACTTTTGCTTTGACTTCAGTTCTAACCCGACTTAGATGGGTTTGGAAATGCCTTAGAGCTTCCTTAGGACCAGGTTACATGATAGTATAACCCTCTGTGGTTGGATCGTTGATTGTCCGATTCGTTTACACGTTTCCGTTAATTGCTTAATGTTGACCATAATGCCCTTTTGACCATAAAACGAGAATTTTGGAAATGTGAAAGGACAATAATCTTTATTACTGATTTATAAACATGTCCCTAAAATTTCACATTAGTTGGAGGTCTAGATTAGGAGTTATGCCCAATAGCGTAATTTGATAGCTTTTTGTTAATTAAACGGCGTAATTGGCGTAAAGCCTATCTAAACCCAAATTTTTGACACCAAACCTTTTACCCACTGATGTAATATAATATTTTGGGATTTTTGAAGATTTATAATTATTTCTAACCTGCTCATAACCTAAGGTTATGGCTTTGATTCGGTAAATACCGATTATATCCTTTTTGTGTATAAAATGAGTTTTACATAGTATTTTGATACCAATCCAATTGCTACTGATTTTATATAATAAATGAAGTATTTTAAACTTTATAATCTGATCAGAAAACTCAGATTTCCTGTATAACCCGGAAATCGCTTAAAACGGCTTTTTACGCGTATTAAACACCTAGTTTGGGCTTAAAACCAATTTGGCATATAAGACTTATCACCAACTGATATAACCTATTAAATTAAGTTGTTTTACTGATGATTTCGGACCCGAGTCTCAGAATTTAAATTTAATCTCTTTTATAATCTTTTAAATGACCAAAATACCCCTACGGGGCTTAAATTGAGATTAAACTCGTTTTGGGCATAATGGAAGGTATCTTACTGATGTCACAACATATTTAAAGCATATTAACTTAGGAAACCTGTATATTACTCTTACGGTTACCCGTTATGCGTTATTCGCGTTCGGTTTGGTTTATGTAACTAGTTTGCATAAATTAGCCGAAACGGGTCAAACGTTATCGTTTTATCTCAAAAATCTAGAATGTATTTAGTTTACCCATATTATACAAGTCTCCAAACTTGTCGGGTCTAAATCACATTCTATTCCGGTCTTCGCTTGATCATGCGTTTTGAACCGTAAACCTTCCTTAAAACTAACTGGTCTAAGTTACGGCTTAAATAAGACCCGTTAGGAATCTAATAGGTTAATAAAACCTTCATTCCAGATTGAGAGCCCCAGTAGAAGTACTTGTGCTTGCTGATTAGAATATACGGCTGAGTATAAATTGCATTGCTAGCTCAGGTAAATACTTTTAACTTAATTTCCCTTATACGGGCTTGGGATACGGTATTATAAAAATACCGCTTGGTCGGGTGTAGAAACCTTTTAATCGGAGATGATTAAATTTCATAATCCCATTTTAATCTGTATTGATTGATAACAAATAACATTGGGGGTTAATGATCGTGTCCTGGATATCCTTGGCTCATTTAAAAAGTGAATGGCCATAACTTAAGCACAAGGTGTAGGCATAACACCTCCTGTTGCGTATGTAAAAGATATACTCACTCGTAAGGATGTCTTCTTGTGAGTTATATTTATGGTGTGTCGATTAATCTTGACCGGCTTGTATTGTATAATCACCGGCCCTAAATGTTGGACAACCATGTAAATCGGATACAAGATTTTTATTAATAAAATTGTCCCAAGTTATAAAAGATATTTTTGTGCCTGGTGCATTCAAATCAATTTTTTTTAAACTCTTTTAAAATGAGTCGGTTAATTGTATTTACCAGTGTAAACTGACGTATTTTCTAAAAAGGTTAAGTGACAGGTACTGAACGTAATTGGCTGGAAGCTCACGGCGTTGATAAGGAATCTTGCAAGTTCTAGGCGTCTAAAGTGTGTTGAACAGTTTTTCCTTTTATTTGACCCGCCTGTGGATCCTTTACTTTCTGTTGTAATACTTTGATATTACTTTATATTCGGATGGTAATATATTTATCTTTTGCTTCCGCTGTGCATTTATATATTATGTTGTTTGACTATGATGATATCAACTACGTCACGATACTCCCCACCGGGCCCACCGGTAATACGTGGAAATATCGGGGTGTGACAGGTTGGTATCAGAGCCAACATTGAGTGAATTAAACACTAGCCTTTTGTGTTTAATCTCAATGACACATTAGCACATTCCTTGACCTTCTGAGTCTAGACTTAACATAGGAATACTCTCAATCCTAATCTGGAAATTATTGCTTCCAAATTTTTTTTATATATATTTTGAATATGTCTCCAATCAAGGAAGCCGAAAGGGAAATACTCCACGTCCGGAGCCTAGAAATGCTGAGCTTCGTACCGCGGCTAGAATGAAACGAGCATCTAGGGAGGGAACATACGAAAGTAAAGTGAAGAAGAAAACTCTTTTTGCTAAAGATCGTTTCTTTAATAGTCCTTATAAGGACATATTTATCTTTCAGTCCCTTTGAGGACAACATTATTCCTTTCATGTCCCGTCTAGGGCACATCTGTACTTTTAAATTTATAGTGGAATGATTAAATTTAAATTTTCATTCTATGTAGGAAAAATGAAATAAATGAAAAATAACATTCCTTTTATAAGATCTACCATTATAATAAAATGACAAAATCTAAAAAGGACAAGACCTAGCCACGTGTCATTTTTAGACATGGCCAAGATGGTAAGACCTATTCAAGAGATTCAGATCCTTGTTAACACCTAAGAACGTGTTAGCACTCTTGTCAAATGTGATTCGAGGAAATCACAACAGTCATCCTTATATTGGATTCTTCCAATTTTCTTGTCTAGCCTAGTGATTTAGAAATCATGGCTTAAATCATCAAATAAAGATGATCATATTGTTAACACCTAAGAACGTGTTAGCACCATTGACAAAAGTGATCTGAGAAAATCACAATAGTCATCCCTATATTGGAATTTTTCAAATTTCCTGATTTGGCCTAATGATCTAGAAATCATGGCTTATATCATCCTATAAGATGATCATATTATAAACATCCATTAGTGATGAAGTGCCTACGGGCTAAACTTGTTGTCTGATAAGACAACGACAGTGGTGGTCTTGACCTCCTGTCTAAAAATGTTGGACCATGTCCAAGCATAATAGTCGGTATGATCCATACGATCTC
>JARYGA010022587.1:0-30573 GCA_030545235.1 Helianthus tuberosus | reverse complement strand
AAAGTCCGCACACTTTCTACCTATTAGAGAGAAGGATAATACGAGCAAGTTGGCCGAAATATACATGAGAGAAATCGTCGCACGTCATGGAGTGCCTCTCTCGATCATCTCTGATAGAGACGGAAGGTTTGTGTCAAGGATATGGCAATCCTTCCAAGAAGCTTTTGGCTCACAATTAAATCTGAGCACTGCGTTTCATCCGCAAACTGACGGTCAAAGCGAGCGAACGACACAGACTTTGGAAGACATGCTGAGAGCGTGTGTTATGGATTTGGGCGGTAGCTGGGATAAGCATTTGCCTTTGGTCGAATTTTCATACAACAACAGCTACCACACCAGTATTGGTGTCGCGCCATTTGAAGCCCTTTACGGACGCAAGTGCCGATCACCCCTATGCTGGGCTGACGCAGGTGATAGGCAGCTTGCTGGTCCCGAAATCGTCCAAGAGACGACAGACAAGATTGCGCAGATTCTAAAACGCATCGAAGCAGCTCGCCACAGACAGAAGGCCTATGCGGATCCAAACCGGAAACACTTGGAATTCCAAGTTGGAGTAATGGTATTATTGAAAGTTTCACCCTGGAAGGGTGTGGCACGCTTCGGAAAGCGTGGGAAGTTAAAACCGCGCTACATTGGTCCTTTCAGAGTTTTGGAAAGAATAGGACTAGTAGCATACAAGCTGGACTTACCTGCTGAACTCCGTTCAGTTCACGATACATTTCATGTATCCAACCTGAAGAAAAGTCCAACTCAAGATACCATTGCCATTCCCATCGACGAGATTCATGTTGACGACACGCTCCACTTCGTTGAAGAACCAGTTGAGGTTACGAATTGGAAAGTAAACAAGACCCGCAGGAGCAGTGTCAACCTCGTCAAAGTTCGTTGGAATGCCAGACATGGTCCTGAATACACCTGGGAGCGTGAGGATTGGATGAAGGAGAAATACCCCCACCTATTTCCTAAGAACCCTGCATCGACAAGCAGAACTTAAAATTTCGGGACGCAATTTTTCTAACGGGGGGAGAATGTGACAACCCTCACTAAACCAGGTATCCGTACAACTTAATTAATAATTAATTACTGCTTAATTACTGTGCTTGCTTGAACTTGTGAATAAACTGCCACTTGAATACTGATACATGTACTTACTTGCATCATACTTTACTTGCTGTCACTACATTATTTACATGCTGAACCTTAGTGACAAACATGATGCACAAAAGCACAGTAGCACTATAAACGGATAACCTAGTGAACATGCTGATAAAGCCAGCATCAGGCAGACACTGCCTCTAAGGCCTGTATGAGCCAGAAATATATTGCTACACTAGTGGTGAGTGTAGAGATATAAGGGTTGTAGAACTGCGTCTCTAGGAATAAGTTCCAATGACTGGATGTGCCTAAAACGTGCTCTAAGCACAAAAATTCAGCACTTTACATAATAATTCAGCTTTTAGCTACCCAATAAAGTGCCAAAACATGAGAAAAATATTACTAGACACTTTCCAAAGTGTCAGAAATGAGTTGTGTCACTAAAAGGGGTAATAACGACACTTTAAAGCTTTGTTAAGCACTTTAACGGATTACTATCCAACCGAACAACCGGACTTTACCCGGAACCTGAAAATAATGTCATTATCATTATTTATCTTTTTCTAAGCCAGTTGGGGTCCCTGAATACCCTAACACCCGTTGTAACGCGTGACACACAACTAACCGGGTTAAGCACATAACTACCTTACTTAACCTAACTATATACCTAACTAGTTAGTTAGAAATGGACTAGACCCCCCCCCCCCCTAACCAAACCGTCCCCATGAGGGGGACCTACCATGTCCTCTAAATTAATATTATAATCCCTTATGTTTAATATCTTATAGACACAATATCCTTTGGTTAAACATGATAGAATTGTCTATAAGTTCCATGTTTAGTCTAACATAACATACACTTAACAACATCACACAAACAACTCTCTCTCCCTCTCCTAGAGCTTACGGCCGAACACACCACACCCATCCATCCATTTTTCGAGTTTGATCTTGCAAGTTCCAAGCATCTACAAGTGTTAAGGGTCGCATATTAGGAAGCTTGGTGCAATCGGAAGGCGAAGGACCTCTTTATCTTGCTTTTATCCACGCGTTTTTCGCATAGATTCTTCCCTAGCCTTGAGCTAGTGGTATGTTGTTTAAATCCCTATCTTGAACTAATCTAAAGCGGTTAATATGTGGTGTAATGATTAAAACTCGAAATCTTACAAAATGGTGCATTAAAGTCTATTAAAAACATGAAAAATGATGGTTAAAAGCTCACTAGTTGTGTAAATGTTGTAGTAATTGAAATTTGTGATTATTTAGACCCGATCTATGTTGTGGTAGCTCGGATCATCACTTAACCCGGTTTGGTCATGATCACGAATCATGACATAAGGTTGTTTTGAATAGAACAAGGGTTAAAGGGTGAAACTCTACCACACGCGAATCATGAACTTGTGTAAAAATGTTTTACTTGTGGAATAGTGTTTAAAACTAGCAGATCTACGTATCTGCAAGTGGTATTTTCAAAGGACCAAGCGTCAAAGAAATCATGTTTTCTAAAAATGGATCTTACACTAACACGAATGGTTTTTAGAACACACAAGTGTGTAAACACATGTGTAACACAAAGTTTCGACAAAATAACTATTTTTGTAAAAGTTGACGAGAAGTTGTAAAGACGGAACTTCCATAAAAACGAGGTTTTTACAAAATCGGATAGTTTCATATATAGATCCACTAAAAGTAATGAGATTTACTTCACAGTTTGGATAAATCACAAGTTCATGAAATTTATGCGATTTATATACATATTTTGACTAGTTTGTGATTTGAACATTGTTTTGGTTGAACGAGAAAATTGTTGGTTGATTGTAAAAGAAAATGATACGCTTGAAAGCGTGGCCACCTCCAGTTACAGAGGAAACTCTGGCGAAATTTTTCCAAAAGCCTAACACTTAGAAATATTTTCACCATAAGTGTTAGAAATACATTTTGACTTGTTTTCAAAATATAAGTTTCGCCACGACTATATTTACAAAACATCGGAGGTGGGATTTCACAAAATGAAACGTGATACATATATATATCTAGTATATATTCTTCTTTCACAACATCACTTGTATAAGTGTTTATGATTATTTTGTGAACTACGTAAATATTATTTTTAGAGTAAAAATAATATTACTAAGTATTATTTTGGGAAATCACATGTATTAAAATATAATATTTTTGGGAAGAATATCTATATTTTGGAGTTGGAAATAAAATATATTAAGTGAGACTTAATAGTGAAATCTGAATGTTACGAACACACATGTATTAAATCCCCCATCCTTGGGAAGGAGAATAACTACCAAGTATATACAGAACGTAAACACGAAATAGTTGCCTAACTATTTCCCAAAAACTTAAACCATAAAGCTAAGGCACGGCCGTCCGTCTAATAGAGTTAGCACGTGTAGGTCGTCATACAGCTGATTGATTTGGAGGCATACTTGGTAGAGACGCACCACTGTGAGTTCATGTCCCCCTTTTCTCTAACTGTTTTCAGTTTTCTTAACTGCGGGGGTGAAATACATGTTACTTTGATTACAAGTACTTTATACATGGTATGGTTAGCGTAAGGAGGTTTACTACTTAGATCATGTGAGTGGGTAGGAGCAATATGAGGCCATTAGTCCTCATGGCGGGACCGAGGGACAGGAGCGGTAGATCTATCTGGGTGTAGCGAGCCCAGCCCCAGGCCAAACTAGAAACGGACCTTGGGGTGACTTTGTCCACATACTAATGCCGTGGCGAAATCTGCTAGGTTTGAGTCTCCCTATTTGCACTTCACATATATCAGTGGCCTTGCAAACCATTGGTGATCTCAATTCCCTTATTTGCTACATACCAAGACTATTTTTATACTCACAAAGGTTTACTTACTCACTTACACATGAACTCGCTCAACATTATTGTTGATTTTTCAACTTACATGTATTTCAGGAAATTAAAGATCTGGCGCGGTATGCTATGTTTTCCCGCTGCATATGGGTTCCGAAGTCATCCGGGTTTAGGAAATGTGACTTTTTCCTGGACAAGTCACAAATCTTAAACTGCGTTTATTTCATGTTAATGGTTATGTTTTCAAAGACAATGTTTTATGTTACGATGTTGTAAGTCTCTAAGACAATGGTATGTTACTCTGGTTTTAAAACTTAATCAAATGGATGATCTTGCATGATTTTATTTCATATAGCTTTGTTATGGTTAAGCTATGGTATTAAGAAGTCACACCAAAATTAACCACGCTTCCGCAAAGCCAGGGTGTGACAGTTTGAGTGTTGGTGCATATTTCTGTCGACTTCGTCTTGTATTGAGTTTTGTAATTAGAGAGGATAAACCAGAGTTCGGTAGTCAAGAAAATAGGTTGTTAGTGTTGATGGGCCAGGTCGCACAAACTGGATAACCCAGTTCGTACGAAGTGGCAGGTCACACGACCTGGAATGTTGTGTTTCATGCGAACTGGTCATGTCTATAAATAGCTGAGCTTGTCATTTCATTTGTGACTTTTGGATTCCGGAGCTGAGGTGCTGCCAAAGTGTCGAGTGGTCTATAATAGCTACAAGTTTATTGCGTTTATTTTCAAATTTTCCTTGAAAATCAAAAATTGAAACATATTTTTGATTTTAGGGGGAGTAAAAAATTTTAGAAATTTTGAAAATTCGAAAAATCCAAAAACATGATAAAATCTAAAAACCAAAAACATCGTAAAATCAAAAATGAGTTTTGTTGTGAAAAAGAGGAAATGATAGTACATCAGTAGACAATCACAGTACGCTAAAGAATTGGAAAGTTAAAATGTAATAAACGGTCTCACTGATGATATGCCAGTAGGTTTTTACACGTTTAGTATATTGTTTTTGAAATATAAATCTAAATATCATACTTACTTATTTCGTGGGGAACATCTCTCGGATATATAGGTAACCCCTGAAATCTTGTTTGAAAGGCTTTCTATTTCTGACTTACTAGGTCTTTGTGCATGATTATATCTGGGGTATTATACCTGGACTTCTGATTTTGCGGGAGCAATAGCCTAGTCCTCGTATAATACTCTGCACTGCTTTAATCATAAAGCCCACCCTCAGCATAAAAAATGATGAAACATTGAAAAATGCTAATCATGTGCTGTTGAAGAAAAGATTCTCTAAAGGGAACACACCTATAGTCGAGCCATCATCTCTCTGATTTTGCGGAAGCAATAGCCTGAGTTCTCATGGCCTCGCATTTACCCCTTACAGATATCATTAGTGTGCATTCACCTGTAAGACTGAATATAGGAGTCTGGACACGGGAGTGTATTCTGAGGTGGGACACGCGAATAAGTGAAGTGCTTAAAACACTAAATCTCGTATCTCGAAATAGTTGAACTTTGTGTGAAAATTTAAGTGGATCAGTATACTGACAATCTAAGTGAATCGTTTAGAACTTAAAGTGTTTAAAGCTCAACGGTGCTAGTGTTTTGTCTCATAAACTGATATGATCCTCCTACACAAACTCACAAAAAGATGTTTGTATATAGTTTATTTCCCAAAATCCAAAAAGAGTTTAAGTGTGTTTTAGCATAAAATTTTGAAAAATCAAAAAGATTTTATGTCATCTTATTTTTCGACAACTGGTGTTGAAAAGCTGATTTTCAAAATTCCGAGTGCTAAACATGATGAACAACAGTGGGTTGGAAGAGTTTGTTTGAAATGAGAATTGATTTTGAAAAGATTAAATAGATTCATTAATTTGAAACCAAATTTGAATTTTTCGAATATAAGTGGTAAGCAGAGATTCTAAATTTGTTAAAACTTAATAATTGTAAAATTTATTTTTGGGTAGAGATTTGTGCAGATCCCCGTGTCTGATCCTGTTGCTACGGAGAGCCAGGAATTGTTCCTGAACTTGTGAAAGCTATGGCAGATCGCGATCCTGGAACCACTTAAGGGGGAGTCTGTCAGCAAAGAGGAGTCTGAAGAAGTGAAAGATAAAGATTGAAGGATGCTTACAGTGCCAGATACTTTGGAAAGAGCGTGAAGACTGATCAAGATTGAATACTCGACGTACTAAAGACTCGTACTGAAGACTCGTCAACATCCAAGGGGGAGTCTGTTGGTGCATATGTCTGTCTACTTCGTCTTGTATCGAGTCTTGTAATAGAATAGATAAACCAAGACACGTAGTTCGAGATAAACAGGAAACAGAGCTGAACAAGCCAGTTCACATGAAGTGGCCAGTTCATGCGAACTGGACCAGTTCGTACGAACTGGAAGTCATGTTCATGCGAAGTGGCTGTTCCTATAAATAAAGAGTCTTGGGTTATCATTTGTAACGATTCTGATTCCGGAGTCGAGGTGCTGCCGAAGTGTCTCAAGACCTGTAATTGCTTTCAAATCAATACAAGAGACAGTTAAAGTGATTCCTAGTGTTAATCAAGCTGAAATCATGTCCGAATCATTGAATTCCGCCTTTGGTTTGGATTAGAACTCTTCTGATTGACTCATTTGATCGATTCAACGATCCTACAAGTGGTATCAGAGCTCAGGAGGAAGAGTTCTTACCATTTCAGTTTGTTTTCACCAAAAATTCTGATTTCTACTCATTCTTCTACACTTTTCATCAAATTAACTGAGATTTTATGGTTAAAATGGACTGATTTCTTGATATAATACGCGAAACACAGTTTTAATCAATCCTTGAATATATCAGACCCTAATTCAGCCTAAAAAATGATCA
This sequence comes from Helianthus tuberosus, assembly GCA_030545235.1. NCBI lineage: Eukaryota > Viridiplantae > Streptophyta > Magnoliopsida > Asterales > Asteraceae > Helianthus > Helianthus tuberosus. The sequence continues at coordinate 23,767 of JARYGA010022587.1, read as the reverse complement.
ATTTGTCAAATTTCTTTCCGATCGTTCGACATATCTTCACTTCGCACGAGCTGAACCTCCCAGGTCGCACGAAGTGACTTCAATGCTTTTCATGTTTTCCATTATGTTTAAACAGAACTGAACCAACATGTGGTATCAGAGCATATGTTGATTAGTCAGTTCTGTTTTCGTATCCATAATTCTGGGATTGAAACTTGGAAAACGGATTTTTTTTGAAAATCTTCTGTAACAGCCAGTTTCGAGTCATTGAGAACGACTCGAGATCACTGTTTTCGGAAAAAGGATTAATTATATGTTCACTCGAATTCAACTGGGTTATGTTTTAATCGAAATCTGTTTAGAAAAACTATTAAAATTCAGGTTTCGGGTTCCAGAATTTATGTTTTATGTTTTTAAGGGTTCATCATGTTCTTAGGAAAATTCGAAAATTCTATTATGTTTTGGAATATGATTCGGATTATTAAGTGTTTTCCTGTTTTGATCTGATTTTGTTCTCTAAAGATTTTCGAAAACTGTTATTAGATAAACAGATTATAATTTTTCGAGATATCTGACAAAAACAGATCAACATTAGAATTGGAAACCATATCTCATAATCTCTTAGAATTCGAATTTTCAGTTATGTTTTCACATTCACAGCTGTTAACAGGAAGTTTCGAGACCATCAGATTACGACTCGAGACCATTAGTCTCGACCTCGACTCGAAATCATCAGGTCCTTAAACCTTCACAACTCGAGACCAACAGATCTCGACTCGAGACCATAAGGTCTCGACTCGAAATCATAAGGGCTCAAAAGTTTACAACTAGAGACAAAGGTCTCGACTCGAGACCATAAGGTCATAACTCGAGACCATAAGGTTGCGACTCGAGACCGTGGTTACAAAAAATTAATTTACCTATTTTATCATCATCATCATCATCATTTTCATCCATTGCCACCACCAGTGCCGTCCCCACCACCTCCGCACCACCACACCTCTGTACAAGCAACTCTAAAACATCAATTAGTTCAATTGTTACGAACTGATTCCAACTATAATCCAACCGATTTCATGAAGAATTAATCATAAAATAAGAAGAATAATCAATCATATTTATTTTGAAATGAACCCCACAACAAGAACACCTCAAACCCACCTCACCTTCTTCGTCAATTTCAACAAAATCAATCTTTTTCAAACAAAACGTAGCATATTTCAAATTCTCACCATATAAGCAATTGTCACACATATCATACAATTCTACTAACTTTTTATGTTGTGAACAAAACCTCAATTATGAAACCTCTTTGGAACGTCGTTCACTAAAAAGATCTTTGTGTGAATTTTTGTTTTGGGGGGTCGAGATGAACGTACGAGAAACAAGGGGTTTCGGTTAAAGAATTGGGAGAATGTGATGATGAAATAGGAGAAGATTGAGTCTAGAAGGAGAATTATGGAGGTCCATTCTAGAACAGTTAACATTAGAACAAAGTCGGACCAACCTCCTGTTGCAGATCTCGTTGTAAGATTAAATATATTATGTATTAATATTTAATCTATAGCCATTATAATCATTTACATAATATAGATCAAAATATATAATAACCTATTAAATAATTAGTTGGTAATTGTTGATGGACCATATTACCCTTATTAACTAATTAGGTTTCCTCCTGGGTGCTTATATAAGGAGAATTATGTGGAGGTTAAGGGGTTAGAGAATTACACATTAGAAACACCCCATAAGCATAACATCACCTTCGACCTCCATCTCCTAAGCCGATACCCTTTTCGGTTTTCTAAGTCCCCATCATCAGTCAGCACCCTAAGGAGGAAACAGATCACGATGACAAGCATGTCGAACTCCATTACTGGATTCTCCACCGCACTGTCTGCTGTAACAGGAATGCTTTTCATGTTTTCCATTATGTTTAAACAGAACTGAACCAACATGTGGTATCAGAGCATATGTTGATTAGTCAGTTCTGTTTTCGTATCCATAATTCTGGGATTGAAACTTGGAAAACGGAATTTTTTTGAAAATCTTCTGTAACAGCCAGTTTCGAGTCATTGAGAACGACTCGAGATCACTGCTTTCGGAAAAAGGATTAATTTTATGTTCACTCGAATTCAACTGGGTTATGTTTTAACCGAAATCTGTTTAGTAAAACTATTAAAATTCAGGTTTCGGGTTCCAGAATTTATGTTTTATGTTTTTAAGGGTTCATCATGTTCCTAGGAAAATTCGAAAATTCTATTATGTTTTGGAATATGATTCGGATTATTAAGTGTTTTCCTGTTTTGATCTGATTTTGTTCTCTAAAGATTTTCGAAAACTGTTATTAGATAAACAGATTATAATTTTTCGAGATATTTGACAAAATCAGATCAGCATTAGAATAGGAAACCATATCTCATAATCTCTTAGAATTCGAATTTTCAGTTATGTTTTCACATTCACAGCTGTTAACAGGAAGTTTCGAGACCATCAGATTACGACTCGAGACCATCAGTCTCGACTCGAGACCATAAGGTCTAGACTCGAAATCATCAGGTCCTTAAACCTTCACAACTCGAGACCAACAGATCTCGACTCGAGACCATAAGGTCTCGACTCGAAATCATAAGGGCTCAAAAGTTTACAACTAGGGACAAAGGTCTCGACTCGAGACCATAAGGTCATAACTCGAGACAAAGGTCTCGACTCGAGACCATAAGGTCATAACTCGAGACCATAAGGTTGCGACTCGAGACCGTGGTTGCGACTCGAGACCTCATCATGAGTCGAGATCTCATAAGATATAGTAGTCGAGACCATGGTTCCGACTCGAGACAACAAGGTTGTGACTCGAAACCTCATTATTTAATGTGAACTAAATTTTTTTTCGGGCATAAGGTACTTACAAAAAATTAATTTACCTATTTTATCATCATCATCATCATCATCATCATTTTCATCCATTGCCACCACCAGTGCCTTCCCCACCACCTCCGCACCACCACACCTCCGCACAAGCAACTCTAAAACATCAATTAGTTCAATTGTTACGAACTGATTCCAACTATAATCCAACCGATTTCATGAAGAATTAATCATAAAATAAGAAGAATAATTAATCATATTTATTTTGAAATGAACCCCATAACAAGAACACCTCAAACCCACCTCACCTTCTTCATCAATTTCAACAAAATCAATCTTTTTCAAACAAAACGTAGCATATTTCAAATTCTCACCATATAAGCAATTGTCACACATATCATACAATTCTACTAACTTTTTATGTTGTGAACAAAACCTCAATTATGAAACCTCTTTGGAACGTCGTTCACTAAAAAGATCTTTGTGTGAATTTTTGTTTTGGGGGTCGAGACGAACGTACAAGAAACAAGGGGTTTCGGTTAAAGAATTGGGAGAATGTGATGATGAAATAGAAGAAGATTGAGTCTAGAAGGAGAATTATGGAGGTCCATTCTAGAACAGTTAACATTAGAACAAAGTCAGACCAACCTCCTGTTGCAGATCTCGCTGTAAGATTAAATATACTATGTATTAATATTTAATCTATAGCCATTATAATCATTTACATAATATAGATCAAAATATATAATAACCTATTAAATAATTAGTTGGTAATTGTTGATAGACCATATTACCCTTATTAACTAATTAGGTTTCTCCTAGGTGCTTATATAAGGAGAATTATGTGGAGGTTAAGGGGTTAGACAATTACACATTAGAAACACCCCATAAGCATAACATCACCTTCGACCTCCATCTCCTAAGCCGATACCCTTTTCGGTTTTCTAAGTCCCCATCATCAGTCAGCACCCTAAGGAGGAACCAGATCACGATGACAAGCATGTCGAACTCCATTACTAGATTATCCACCGCACTGTCTGCTGTAACAGGTATGCTTTTCATGTTTTCCATTATGTTTAAACAGAACTGAACCAACATGTGGTATCAGAGCATATGTTGATTAGTCAGTTCTGTTTTCGTATCCATAATTCTGGGATTGAAACTTGGAAAACGGAATTTTTTTGAAAATCTTCTGTAACAGCCAGTTTCGAGTCATTGAGAACGACTCGAGATCACTGTTTTCGGAAAAAGGATTAATTATATGTTCACTCGAATTCAACTGGGTTATGTTTTAACCGAAATCTGTTTAGAAAAACTATTAAAATTCAGGTTTCGGGTTCCAGAATTTATGTTTTATGTTTTTAAGGGTTCGTCATGTTCTTAGGAAAATTCGAAAATTCTATTATGTTTTGGAATATGATGCGGATTATTAAGTGTTTTCCTGTTTTGATCTGATTTTGTTCTCTAAAGATTTTTGAAAACTGTTATTAGATAAACAGATTATAATTTTTCGAGATATCTGACAAAATCAGATCAGCATTAGAATTGGAAACCATATCTCATAATCTCTTAGAATTCGAATTTTCAGTTATGTTTTCACATTCACAGCTGTTAACAGGAAGTTTCGAGACCATCAGATTACGACTCGAGACCATTAGTCTCGACCTCGACTCGAAATCATCAGGTCCTTAAACCTTCACAACTCGAGACCAACAGATCTCGACTCGAGACCATAAGGTCTCGACTCGAAATCATAAGGGCTCAAAAGTTTACAACTAGAGACAAAGGTCTCGACTCGAGACCATAAGGTCATAACTCGAGACCATAAGGTTGCGACTCGAGACCGTGGTTGCGACTCGAGACCTCATCATGAGTCGAGATCTCATAAGACATAGTCGTCGAGACCATGGTTCCGACTCGAGACAACAAGGTTGTGACTCGAAACCTCATTATTTAATGTGAACTAAAAAAAATTTCGGGCATAAGGTACTTACAAAAAATTAATTTACCTATTTTATCATCATCATCATCATCATCATTTTCATCCATTGCCACCACCAGTGCCGTCCCCACCACCTCCGCACCACCACACCTCCGCTCAAGCAACTCTAAAACATCAATTAGTTCAATTGTTACGAACTGATTCCAACCATAATCCAACCGATTTCATGAAGAATTAATCGTAAAATAAGAAGAATAATCAATCATATTTATTTTGAAATGAACCCCATAACAAGAACACCTCAAACCCACCTCACCTTCTTCATCAATTTCAACAAAATCAATCTTTTTTCAAACAAAACGTAGCATATTTCAAATTCTCACCATATAAGCAATTGTCACACATATCCTACAATTCTACTAACTTTTTATGTTGTGAACAAAACCTCAATTATGAAACCTCTTTGGAACGTCGTTCACTAAAAAGATCTTTGTGTGAATTTTTGTTTTGGGGGTCGAGATGAACGTACGAGAAACAAGGGGTTTCGGTTAAAGAATTGGGAGAATGTGATGATGAAATAGGAGAAGATTGAGTCTAGAAGGAGAATTATGGAGGTCCATTCTAGAACAGTTAACATTAGAACAAAGTCGGACCAACCTCCTGTTGCAGATCTCACTGTAAGATTAAATATATTATGTATTATTATTTAATCTATAGCCATTATAATTATTTACATAATATAGATCAAAATATATAATAACCTATTAAATAATTAGTTGGTAATTGTTGATGGACCATATTACCCTTATTAACTAATTAGGTTTCCTCCTGGGTGCTTATATAAGGAGAATTATGTGGAGGTTAAGGGGTTAGACAATTACACATTAGAAACACCCCATAAGCATAACATCACGTTCGACCTCCATCTCCTAAGCCGATACCCTTTTCGGTTTTCTAAGTCCCCATCATCAGTCAGCACCCTAAGGAGGAACCAGATCACGATGACAAGCATGTCGAACTCCATTACTGGATTCTCCACCGCACTGTCTGCTGTAACAGGTATGCTTTTCATGTTTTCCATTATGTTTAAACAGAACTGAACCAACATGTGGTATTAGAGCATATGTTGATTAGTCAGTTCTGTTTTCGTATCCATAATTCTGGGATTGAAACTTGGAAAACGGAATTTTTTTGAAAATCTTCTGTAACAGCCAGTTTCGAGTCATTGAGAACGACTCGAGATCACTGTTTTCGGAAAAAGGATTAATTATATGTTCACTCGAATTCAACTGGGTTATGTTTTAACCGAAATCTGTTTAGAAAAACTATTAAAATTCAGGTTTCGGGTTCCAGAATTTATGTTTTATGTTTTTAAGGGTTCATCATGTTCTTAGGAAAATTCAAAAATTCTATTATGTTTTGGAATATGATTCGGATTATTAAGTGTTTTCCTGTTTTGATCTGATTTTGTTCTCTAAAGATTTTCGAAAACTGTTATTAGATAAACAGATTATAATTTTTCGAGATATTTGACAAAATCAGATCAGCATTAGAATAGGAAACCATATCTCATAATCTCTTAGAATTCGAATTTTCAGTTATGTTTTCACATTCACAGCTGTTAACAGGAAGTTTCGAGACCATCAGATTACGACTCGAGACCATCAGTCTCGACTCGAGACCATAAGGTCTCGACTCGAAATCATCAGGTCCTTAAACCTTCACAACTCGAGACCAACAGATCTCGACTCGAGACCATAAGGTCTCGACTCGAAATCATAAGGGCTCAAAAGTTTACAACTAGAGACAAAGGTCTCGACTCGAGACCATAAGGTCATAACTCGAGACAAAGCTCTCGACTCGAGACCATAAGGTCATAACTCGAGACCATAAGGTTGCGACTCGAGACCGTGGTTGCGACTCGAGACCTCATCATGAGTCGAGATCTCATAAGATATAGTAGTCGAGACCATGGTTCCGACTCGAGACAACAAGGTTGTGACTCGAAACCTGATTATTTAATGTGAACTAAATTTTTTTTTCGGGCATAAGGTACTTACAAAAACTTAATTTACCTATTTTATCATCATCATCATCATCATTTCATCCATTGCCACCACCAGTGCCGTCCCCACCACCTCCGCACCACCACACCTCCGCACAAGCAACTCTAAAACATCAATTAGTTCAATTGTTACGAACTGATTCCAACTATAATCCAACCGATTTCATGAAGAATTAATCATAAAATAAGAAGAATAATCAATCATATTTATTTTGAAATGAACCCCATAACAAGAACACCTCAAACCCACCTCACCTTCTTCATCAATTTCAACAAAATCAATCTTTTTCAAACAAAACGTAGCATATTTCAAATTCTCACCATATAAGCAATTGTCACACATATCATACAATTCTACTAACTTTTTATGTTGTGAACAAAAGCTCAATTATGAAACCTCTTTGGAACGTCGTTCACTAAAAAGATCTTTGTGTGAATTTTTGTTTTGGGGGTCGAGATGAACGTACGAGAAACAAGGGGTTTCGGTTAAAGAATTGGGAGAATGTGATGATGAAATAGGAGAAGATTGAGTCTAGAAGGAGAATTATGGAGGTCCATTCTAGAACAGTTAACATTAGAACAAAGTCGGACCAACCTCCTGTTGCAGATCTCGCCACAATACTCATTGGAAAACTGAACGTTTAGAGAGATGTAATAGGGTGGTGCACTAGATAACTGAATTTTAGACTTAAAAAAGTATTGTTGGGTGTCGTGGTCGGTTTAAAGAGGAGAGAGATTAATGTTTTAAAAACCGGATTGTGTTCGGTTTAGAGAGGAGAGAGATTAATGTTAGAGAGGAGAGAGATTAATGTTTTACAAACCGTATTTGTGGTCGTTTAGAGAGGAGAGAGATTAATGTTTTAAAACCGGATTTTAAATCATACCAGGTTTGGCTTAAGAATGGTCCAACCGATTGTAAACTGGGTTGACTAGTTAACCCTATAATTCCGTAAAAATACAACTTCAACTGCCAATTAGGTAGTGGTGGAGCGGTTTGGGAAAGTGATGTAGCGTGAAATACGAAAATGAAGATCAAACACGTTGATTCTACGAATACCCGTGTAGTTCTTCCCCAACCCCAATATTCAACCCAAAGGGCACGGAATTTGAAGTGAAATATGAGTTTTCTCAAAATTAAAATCTGATTGTTCAAATAACTAGAGGGACATATAAATAAGAATAGAAATTCGAAATGGACCTAAAAAAGATAACGGGCCAAACACAAGCCCAAAAACAAAATGCCCAAAATACCTCAAAAAACATAAAAATGCAAATAACTAATAGAAATAAGCGATTTTTTGGCCTGGACGATGACCCAAACCGCCATAGGCGGTTTGTAGCAAGATGGAGCTCGTTCTCACGTTCGTTTCGCCTGGTCACACGCCCAAAACGGACCCCCGTAGCCTAAGTTAGAGCCATTTTAGTGAAGCCCATTTTGTTACGCGATCTTGGGCCTCCAAATACAAGATTGCCCGCTCCTCCACACTTGGGCCCGCATCAGAAAGACTTGGTGTTCCTTATGACCCAAGTTCGACTCCCACTCTCCCCATTATTTTTCTACGACATCCAGGTGAAGGGCGAATACGGGTTGCGCCGGTTCGTCTTGGATGAGAGGCGAGGTTTTACCGATTATTCCACTGTCGTGCCTTCGGGCGGGTGGAGGTCGGGTTTTCGCGCATCTGGGAGAGCCAAAGGGCTGGCGACAGTCAAGTAGTCGACCTTGGCCACAGCGCCCGATGTCACGGTGGTTGACACGTCACTCATTGCCGTTCAAAAAAAATAACTTCAACTTAAAAAATAATCCAAAAGTACATGAGTCCGTAATAATAAAAAAAAAATAATCCAAAAGTAGTCAATTTTTCAAAAAAGTTTTTTTTTAAGTAAAAGTGTACAATAAGTTTATGATATTAGGGTATGCATCAAGTTCACGCCGGAATATGAAAGATTAGAAGGTCGTGAGTAGCGTACGAATGAACTGGTAACACAAGGTTAATTACCAAATATATGGAGGGTCGGTTATTACCTTGATATCGTATTTTAAGTAAAATATAAAAACCAAATTTGAAGAATTTGCAAACCGGTTTGAACTGGATTTACCTGCGCTATAGAAAATACTATATTCTAGTTTAATAAGCCTTTTTCGTACCGACTCGTGTCTGACTGTCTAGTATCTGATATTACCAGCTAGTACATACCGATATTTAAAACATTAAGAGAGATTACAAAGAGGGGATGGTTTGGGTTTTAAATTAAAAAGTATTAAATTAGTTTTTATATACTTTTTAGTTTTTTATTTAACATTTACATATAGTTTTTTCAATTTGTTTTTTATAACATGGGCAAGTTTGTCTTTTCACAAAAAATCTAACGGATTTGTTGAATGGAGTTAGTCATTTAGATTCAAATTGGTGTAATTGGAAAACCGAGTTGTTCAGATAGTTAAGAAATTAAGGATTCGACTCAAGTAGTTAAAATCATCAAATCACAGGGACTCAAACACTAATTTACTCTATTCATTGAGAACTGTTATCAACACTCTTCGTACCCAGCGATGGGCAAAGTGTTTGCCACTTGCTCAGAAATTTCTCGGAAAATGCTCGCTTGATTTTTCGCTCGATTGTAAACCAGCTAATCGACTTAGTTAGGTCTGTAAATAAGGTGTGAATTTCTATCACGACCTGAAAACCCGACACGAACCTAACACGAAATTCGTGGGTTTAGGTTTAGCCTAAACGGGCTCGGGTCAATTTCAGGTTGAACCCGCGAACCCGTTTAGGTTAATAGGTAGGGTTCGGGTCAACCTGGACGGGTTGGCAGGTTGACCCGTTTAACTCATTTATACTGTATTATATTTTTTTACAATATATTTTATATCATAAATTAAATAGGGTATGTATTTTATGCCACGATTATAACTTAAAAAGAGAAATTAACATAGATTTTATAATTTAAATATGATATTATTATATACATTTGTATTTTTTTAGTAAATTTTAATTTTAATATATTAATTTCAGAGAAAAAATAAAAAAATTCGAGTTGAACGGGTCGTGTTCGGGTCAACCCACGAAACTTCGGGTTGTGTTCAGGTTCATATGTATGATACGATTTTTGGGTTCGGGTCGGGTTCGGGTTTGTGTAAAATTTGTGTTCGGTCGGGTTGAACCCGCCAACCCGCGAACACGACCCGTTTAGCACCCTTATCTATAAATTAGCCAAGCACAAGCAAAAATTTGATCGGATCGGTTTGGCTTGGATATTTTTTAATTTATTATATATATATATATATATATATATAGGGTAAGGTTCATGTGAGAACCACCTTTATTGTGAGAACCAATGTGAACACAAAAAATACCTAAAAAAATCCAAAAAACACACAATTTTTTTTTTAAAGTTTTATAAAAAGTCGCTATATTTCGTTACAAAAAAAACTTTTTTTTCGAGTAACAGTTATGGATGCACATATACATTTGTATCATTTCTTGGACAAATTCCATAGTATATTAGCAGTAGTAGAAAAATGCACTTTCATTTAGATTACCATCCGCAATACACTACTTTTTACATTACCAATAATAAGAATGCACATGTGCATCATTACGTATAACCATGATATAACGTGTTTTGGTACAAAAAATTGTGATTTTAAATGATGAAATATACCCATATACATGTGTTTTGGTTAGTTATATCTAGTGGTTGATGGTTTGATTATATTTGTCACTTTATGATGTAATATGTTGTTTGGATGGTATAAAGGGTGTTGATGTACATGTAACAAAGTGAGAAATCGGTAATGGTATTGTATTATGGATGGTAGGAGACAATGGTATTGCATTACGGATGGTAGGAGGTAATGGTAGTGTATTATGGATGGTATGATAGATGAAAGAGAAAGTGTATTCAAAGTGGTGTACCAAAACACGTTATAACATGTTCATACATATAGATGCACATGTGCATTTCTAGTGTTGTTAATGTTATAACAAGTTCATACATATAGATGCACATGTGCATTTCTAATATTGTTAATATAAAAAGTAGTGTATTATGAATGGTAGTGTAAATGAAAGTGCAATTGTCTGATATTAGTAATGTATTACGGAATTTTTCAAAGAAATGATGCATATGCACATGTGCATGTATAATTGTTACTCGAATTTTTTTATTTTTTTTTTTGTTTTTTTTTGTGACGAAATATAGCGATTTTTAAAAATAATATATTAAAAAGTTTTTTTTAGTGTTTTTTTTATTTTTTAGGTATTTTTTTTGTTGTGTTCACACTTGGTTCTCGTGTTTTTCGCAATAAATGATGGTTCCTAACGAATCCTTCTCCTATATATACATATACAAATATATAATTATGTTTATAATTATCACCCTATTCAATATTGAAATTTTAAGTGGATTTAGCATAAATTATCAATAACTTGTTATGTATACACAATTAGTATGCTAATCTACATAACAAGTATTTATACTAATCCTTATTTTAAATGATCGTCGTTTAACCTAAATTTATGTATTATTTTTGTAGTATGTCTTCTAATAAAGAATCAAATAAAATGGAGACTTCTCATGTTGATTTATGTGATGAAGAGAGTTTTGAGCTCGATGATGAATTCACATATAAGGACGATGGAGCGCCGTAGGTGAAAAGTGAAAGCGTAAGAATTTTTCTAATGTGCACCCACATTTTGGGAGGTTGATGGTCCGTATAAAAGAAAAATGGTCAAACATAACAAAAAGAGCAAAACTGTGTTGTCCGGTTGTAAACCAAGCGAGTTTGAGCAATATTTTCTGCTCATTTCCTTAAGTGTTAATTATTATTTTCGTCCTTGTGGTTTGTCAAAAATCACTATTTCAGTCCATTAGTTTAAAATTTGCGATTTCAGTCCCCGTGGTTTCACTTTCGTAACCATTTCAGTCCACCTCCGTTAACCCCATCCATTTATTCTGTTAAGTACACGTGAATTGACCATAATGCCCTTATTAATAAAAAACAAAAAGATATCGAAATGAGTTAATTACTGTTTTCGTCCCTATGGTTTGTCAAAAATCACTATTTCAGTCCCTATGGTTTCACTTTCGTAACCATTTCAGTCCAGTCTCCAAACACCGTCTATTTTACCGTTAAGTTTTTAATGAAATACCTAAATTACCCTTGTGTTAATTAAATAAAAAACCATGGAAATTTAAAAGATTGTATTCTAGGACCCACTTGTTAAAACACAACCCCACGCTACCCCACCCCACTCCATCCTTGCTCTCATTTCCGGCAAAAGTTTCCGGTCATCATCTCCGGCATCACAACCCCACCCTCTTATGTCCGGCGACCCATTACCCCAGCCCAATTAATATCTTCCTAGGAGCATCAGTTAACATAATAACTTTGAAAAATAATGCTTACCTGGACATTTTCTCATTCTAAAATCCAAAATTAAAATTTTGGAACCATATATGTAAAAATAGTGCAAGACTTCTACTTCTGCCGAAGCCATGGTGGGTCGAACAATACAATACAATCCAATTTAAGTCCATATGTCATACAACAATAAAATCATATAAATCCAATAATAAAATCATATAAGTCCATATTTAATTAACACAAGGGTAATTTAGGTATTTTATTAAAAACTTAACAGTAAAATAGACGGTGTTAGGAGACTGGACTGAAATGGTTACGAAAGTGAAATCACAGGGACTGAAATCGCAAATTTTAAACTAATGGACTGAAATAGTGATTTTTGACAAACCACAGGGACGAAAACAGTAATTAACTCTTTCCTTAAATTCGAACAGAGCCGAGCCGCTCAGTTTCAATTGGAGCACAGTACGGGTAGACACTCGCTCAATCCCTCAGTTCGTCTCGGCTCATAAGCAACCCTCTCCGCACCTATCAATTTTTCCAAATCTGCCTTAGACCCTTCCATGTTATATCCCAAAACTTTACCCATTTCAATATTGCGTTAAAATTCGTTAATAAATGGTCACCTTTTTACATTCGCATTATGAGATAGCAAACCTTTACTCGTTTTCGAACCTCCTGAATTCATCAAGTAAGTAAGAATTGCTACTCAACATTTTTTGGTTCATTACAGGTTGATCCTTTAATCCCCATCATAACCTGTGGAACAGAAGATTGTGAAGCCATTGAAAAGTTTTTCTCCCCAAAACAGTTTCTTTTTCATCATATAATTTTTTACCTCAAATGCTTCCTTACTTTTGATTAACATTTTTACCATACATGGTGACATGGGTATTAAATATCGTCTGATTAACATTTTTCTTTGTAAATTAAACTAAATAAATAAAAATGAGTATCAGTTCGTTTAACTACGGCTGACACTTGTTATAACAACCAATAGAGAAAAAAAATCGTGATATGACAAAAAATAGACCAACACATCGGGAATTTGGTCGGTATCGGTTTGTTTTGTTACACTACCTACACTCGTTACAGCAACCCATAAAGAAAAAAAATCTTGATATGACCAGAAAATACCGACATGTGATTTACATCGATAAAAAAACCAACGCAAATCATATAAGATATATAAAAAAACCACATAACACATAAAAAACCACTAAATAACACATATAAAAAAACCTTTAAAATAAATACAATTACTACCAATAGAGGGGGGAAAATGATGATATGACAAAAAATAGAGCAACACATCGGGAATTTGGTCGGCATCAGTTTGTTTTGTTACACCACGTACATTCGTTACAGCAACCCATAAATAAAAAAAAATCTTGATATGACCCAAAAATACATGTGATTTACATCAATAAAAAACCAACGCAAATCATATATAAGATATATTATAAAACCACAAAACACATATAAAAAACCACTAAATAACACATAAAAAAAAAAACCTTTAAAATAAATACAATTACTATTCATTCACTTTCTCTATACATAGTATACAATAGTATACAATATTATGTTGGGAAAATTAGTGAATGGATATTTAGTTAATTTATAATTGAATGAAATTATAATTGCTAATTAAACTCCATATGTGAAACTCTTGAGTAGAGTTTTATGTCACTTGATTAGCTTTTATTAGAGTTTTATGTCTCTAATTAAATTACTAATTAAGTGAAACTTTTATTAGAGTTTATGTCTCTAATAAAATCACCAAGAAACTCTTCACTACGTACAACTCTTGTAAAAAAATGGTAGGGTATGTGACTCATTGGAATGATGAGAAAACTACAAGAGAAAAATAATATGTATGAAGAATTCTTGGAGAAGTGGTGAAGACTTGAACATCCATTTGTTGGGAATTATAGAGAGATGAATTTTCTCTACTCGATTCCATCACATTCGTATCATTATTTTTCACAAGTTCAAACAATATAATTCTATTCGATGTAACCTCGGGCGCGTGGCCATTTCCGGCAGTACAGACTGCTTCGGCTGTTGTACCCTGGGAGACAGACGCGTCGTCTTTAGTAGAGGCGCGAAATATGTTTTAAGGGAAGCGTGTTGAACACGTGCCTCAACCAAAATCGTCAACGTTTTAGCGTGCTCTTTGTTGCAGTCAAGGAGTATTTTTCAAGACTCAAGATGATGAATACTCGAGTCTAGAATGCTATCAAGTGCGCGTGAAGGACCCACCAGAGATGCGGCTTGAATCAAGATTGGTATATATAATTATATTTTATATTCTTTTTATTTAGTTATTGCAACCGGTATTGTACTATGATATTTCCTAAGAATAACGAGAGTCTCGTTATTATATATTTTGTAATTATATTTTATAAATGGTGAACCTAATTCCTACAAACTTAAAACAGATTTCGTGAGATTGTTGCTACAATCTTAAAACCTTATTTATAAGGAATTTGGGTTCACAAAAGGATTTATAATAAAAAAATATTTTTAAAGACTATGATCTTATAAATATTTTCGTTTGGGAAATATGTATGTGGTACAACTTGTTGTGTCTGGATTTCTTGATATTGCGGTACAAAACGAATAGTTTTGGTTCAACCGTTTGGTTTTTGAAACGATTTTGGGAATCGTTAATTTTTCTAACTTTTGTGTTAGATCGGGTTTATTAGTGTAAACCATACGTTTTTTTGTAAACGTTAAATTTTCTAACATGTGTGTTAGACCGGAATTATTGGTGTAAACCATACGTTTTTTTGTAAACGTTAAATTCTCTTAAGTAGAGTCTTTTATGTCTTTAAATAAGAGTTTTATGTTACTTGATTAGAGTTTTATGTCTCTAATTAAGTCTCTATTTAAAGTAGACTCTTCATCCACCCATGGATTGATATGAACAAATAAGTCTTATAATGATTTTTGTAATCATTTGTCTTCTAACATGTGTGTTAGAAACGTTCATGAAACTCGTTAGTTTGGAAGCAATTTTTTAATTGTTCGGTTTCTAACGTGTGTATTAGAAATGACTTATTTATTTGAACCATGTATGTGTTTTTAGCAAGTTGAATTAACATTTTGTGGAAATGTTAATATTTCTAACGTGCGCGTTAAAATTTCTTTCATTTTAACATGATTGTTAAAAATGGTTAAAATACAAATGCTTTGAAATGTTTTATGTTGACATTTTATATAAGCAATTTGTTGTAGCATTGTTTTTAATGTTTTGTATGATTTAGAAATAAAATGTCATACTTTGAAGTTGATGTTTGATTGGCTTCAAGGAATTAAATCACCATAAAGTGATGGTGTGGTATTTATATGAATTTAATGAAATTAAAATCATTTACTAGACTCTTCATATGGAAGATAAACTCTTAAGGAGAGTTTCATGTCAATTTATTAGTTTTTATTAGAGTTTATGTCTCTAATAAAATCTTTAATTAAGTGAGACTTATCTCCACCCCATGTCACTTGTATTAAAAGTATGTTATGTGCCTAACTTGATGAGATTGAAAAAAAAATACAAGAGTAAGAATACAAGAAATAAATCACCATAAAGTGATGGTGTAGTTGTGTGTGATTTTACCACCAACTTTAATTTGTGATTTGTCATGTTTTATATAAAATGACTTAAATTTTCTGACACGTGTGTTAGAAAATGTGTATCACGAGTACGAGGTTAGAGATTGTTCATAATGAACAGAAATGTTTTATGTAAACATTTAATTGGCTATAAGTGCATTAAAAATGATGAGAAATGGTTTATTTTATAAACTATATCTTTGGAAAACGTTTTATGTAAACGTTCGATTCTATAATGTGCTTGTTATAACATTTTTTAACATGCGTGTTAGAAAATGTTTAGTACATGTGTAGTAAGACTAATCAATATAAAACCATTTGATATTTTGGGTTTGATCTATATTTTCATAACCCTAATTGATATTATTAATATTGTATATTGCAAAACTAAGAAATTGTTTTAAAATTATTTTTAAAACAAAGTTTTGCATAAAATTGATAATTCAAATGGTTCGCTACTCTTACTAGAAGTAGCATATGGTGAACAAAGTAACAGTCTGGTGGATGTTATTTGGTGAAAAACAACTTGGTGTTGTTGTGAGCAAATTTAATTGTTCAAATTTACTACTTAAATATAGTATTTGTAACAACTTGGTGTTGTTTTGAGCATAATTGTCCAAATTTAAAGTTTCAAAATGAAATAAGGAACTTGTACTTACAAGTGCATGGAGTCTTATTGAGGGAGTACCTTAAGACATGCCATGGGACGATATTGTTGAGAAGATTTCGGTCAGATTATAAAGTGTTGAAGATAAAAGCACTTTGCTATGCTTCCGTTTAAATTTCAAAAGTGATTGGCACTTATGATTTAGTTTCCAATGTATTTTATTGTTTTGTGTTCAATATCTTCGGATAACACATGCAATTTTTTTACAAATAGATAAATCACTAATGGTTGTGACATATAAATTATTTTTGTGAAAAATAATTATAACGTCGGTTATACATTGTTTAAAAGAATATGGTTTTAAACGGATAGTACATGAAAATACTTGGACATAAACAACTTGAGAGTTGTTACATTGACTAAAAGTCAAAGACGAAACATCAAATGTATAACCACATCATGAATGAGTAATGAAAGAGCGTAGTGAGTGTATTGAGATGAAATACACTAACGACATTCATGTCGCATACTTCATTAGAAGTCATTGAAAAATTCACAAGTGTGAATTCTAACATATGAAAGTAAAAGTACTATATGTTATTGTATACCTTTAATAAATCTTGCGAGATTTATAAGTAGATGCGTCTACCACTTGATTATTGTTAGATCTATATGGAGATTTTACCTTCATTTGGGAGAGCATCCTAAATATACATATCTCCTAATGAATAACAATAGATGTGTGCAAATCACTTATGGCAAAATTATGAATGCCATGTTTTTGAGTGTCGATCTAGTTAACTCTATCTCACGCATAATAGTGATTGTAGACAAGAAACATTCATCTTGTTTGTAATGAATGTGTTCACCAAGTGACTTGGATTAAGACTTATGTTTAAGTACTTATGAGTCAATGGTAGATTGTTAGAGATCAAAGGTAATCAAGTTATGTTCCTTAAATGAATGATGAAATTTAGCTATGTGCTATATACAATAATTTGTGAGACCTTCCTAAATATTGATGTTTTAGGATTATGAATAAGTCTCATTATTTTGTCTTAACAAGGGATGAATGTTGCAAAGTGATATTATGATATCCTTAGGGCTGTGAAGAATCAGAATGATGCATCTTCTGTTCACATGCTAAAGTATTGTAGTCTAAAGCATGCTACACTAGTACTTGGTTAATTATGGGTCTTGACGGAGACTAATTAACTCTAAACATTCAAATGTGTATGAACACAAAAAGAATTTGTGTATAGACAAAGTCGAGGGAAAATTTTCATTCATTATAAGGAAAAGACATATAACTTTTTAAGAGTTTGTTCGAAAAGCTAATGAGGAGAACTCATTGTCTAAGCTTATTCTAGATGTTAAATTAGAATTATTCTAAATTGGTGACAAACTTATGACAATGGCATGTGTTGCTTTGGTCAACTCGGAATGCAATATGAGTTGAATTCACAGAATGAGGTTGATCTTGTTCAATCATATGTGTACAAATGTCATCATAAGTGAAGTTACGAAAATGTTGATCAAATGGCAAGAAATGTGGGGAAGGATCCATTTAGAAACAACCCTATAAGGGTATGTAGAAATGGTTTTCATTACCCCATCTGGATGATATCCTATAACACTTAAATGTGGGGGTGTCTTGCATTTGTATCATAAAAGTTTGGCAATAAGGATTTTGAAATCCAATCTAACATTGCAAACAGACGACTATGTGGAGGACACAAAGGTCGTAGTGCGTAATGGAGATGTGTTTGCCTTAAATGATAAGCGTATCTTACAAAGACATATTATAACCAAATTCAGATGGCCACTGAGGTTATAGTCTTAGAAGTTGACAATAGGCAAAATTAACTTATGAGTTAAGAACACATCATGACAACTAATCTCAAATACACAAAGTTATTTGTTAATGTTATGGATCCAACAACCTGAGGGTTTATTAGAGATCAAGTTGTGGAATGAGACTGAAGCCCATGGAAAAAGGGTATGTGAAGGACACCTAACTTAGTTGACAGGAGATCCCAAGATCTAAGTTCAATAGGACAACTAACTCATATGCCTAAAGGTGGTCACTGTGGGGGCATAAATGATATGCATAAGCTAATAATGTTATACATACCCCCAAAGTATAAAAGGGTGTTTAAATACGTCCTAGTTTATTCCTATGATATTCAGTGGCAAAGAGTGAGGCTAAGCATAATATGTGGTAAATGATTTGGATAAATAACGATAACCACAATGCTTTTAATGATCTAAGGAGAATCACCTATGTCAGAGAGAAGTGGGGTCGCTTCGAATGGAATTGGGGGCACAATTCCTAGAGCTCTCGTAGAACCAGGAAAGTGTTCCACGACCATTATTGGACACGACTATGAGGAGATGACCCGGCTAGGGAGAGTCTTGTGTGAAGTGTATTGTCGTCTACACAAATGGCAGACGAGTTCAAAGACATCGAGATCTACTCAGAGCTAGTGGGCTAAGTGCATTTCATGAGCGAAGGTTCAAAGGGTAACACCTACCTATCGTATGCAAAACTCAACTGTCGAGGTTACATTGAAAATTTTAAGTGTTTTGAACAATCTCCATTCATGTGGGGGATTGTTTGGAAATTTAGTGAATGGATATTTAGTTAATTTATAACTGAATGAAATTATAATTACTAATTAAACTCCATATATGAAACTCTTGAGTAGAGTTTTATGTCACTTGATTAGCTTTTATTAGAGTTTTATGTCTCTAATAAAATCACCAAGAAACTCTTCACTACATACAACTCTTGTAAAAAAAATGGTAGGGTATGTGACTCATTGGAATGATGAGAAAACTACAAGAGAAAAATAATATGTATGAAGAATTCTTGGAGAAGTGGTGAAGACTTGAACATCCATTTGTTGGGAATTATAGAGAGATGAATTTTCTCTACTCGATTCCATCACATTCGTATCATTATTTTTCACAAGTTCAAACAATATAATTCTATTCGATGTAACCTCGGGCGCGTGGCCATTTCCGGCAGTACAGACTGCTTCGGCTGTTGTACCATGGGAGACAGACGCGTCGTCTTTAGTAGAGGCGCGAAATTTGTTTTAAGGGAAGCGTGTTGAACACGTGCCTCAACCAAAATCGTCAACGTTTTAGTGTGCTCTTTGTTGCAGTCAAGGAGTATTTTTCAAGACTCAAGATGATGAATACTCGAGTCTAGAATGCTATCAAGTGCGCATGAAGGACCCACCAGAGATGCGGCTTGAATCAAGATTGGTATATATAATTATATTTTATATTCTTTTTATTTAGTTATTGCAACCGGTATTGTACTATGATATTTCCTACGAATAACGAGAGTCTCGTTATTATATATTTTGTAATTATATTTTATAAATGGTGAACCTAATTCCTACGTATTATACACCATTATACAATAGTATACAATGAATGAATTAATATACATGTATATAGATAATAATTACTCAAGCTTTATATAAAAAAGAAAGTTTTGTGAACAAATGTATTAAGAAGAGAGGTGAAGCCCACTTTGAAAAAGAAGAAAACGTGACTAGGTTAATGGATAAGCTTCGGGGTAATTTAGTAAAATAAGAAAAGGTGAAGGTTCTTTATGTTTCTGGAAAGTGAAAGATTGAAATTTTAGGAGGCAAAAAGCGAAAAAAGTTAGACATCATTTCTTTGTTTGATTTCATGTTCTTAGGTGGACCACTCCCGGTTTGTTTTCCTTTTTTAAAGTTGCTATTGAAACATAGTTTTATTATAACAATAAACTTCAGTTTGTGTTAGTATCTACGTATTAAAAAACATATTTGTGGAGGTGAAAAACAAGATGTAGAGATTGCTCATATCTTCTTAATAAAGTGGTTGTTCTCAATTCAAATCAAAACATTATACATATATAAAGTTAGGTTTTTAAGTATAGAAAGAAAAAGTCAAATCAATGGTTAAGAGATTGATTACAATAAAATATTACTGTAGATAGGAGAGGTAAAAAAGGAAGCAAACTGTTTCTTAATAGAAAAAAGAAAGTCAAATCAATGGTCAAGAGAGTGATCACAATAAAATATTACTATAGAAAGGAGAGGTAAAAAAGGAAGTAAACGCGTTTCTTAAAGTTTCTAGTATGAGAACTTGCGCAGTGGGGCGTTTTTTTTAAAAAAAATTGTCCGATCACGCCCAATAACGCCCCTTCTCTATTAGGCCGTGGGGTGGTGGGGCTTGGGTTGGGGCATATGCTGACACGTGGAATGGGAGCCCCCCCCCCCCCCCCCCCCACTGCCTGGTTACGTGGCCGCGGGTATGGCGCGGCGTGGGTTGGGCTTGGGTTGGGTGCACCGCGTGGCAGAATAATTAAAAAATAAATACAAAAAAATTATAAAAAATCATACAACATTTATAAAAAAAACCTACAACTTCATTAAAATTTTAAAAATTACATAATACTAAAAATTACATAATTTCTAAAAATTACAAAATAACAAACCTAAAGCGTTAAATAAATTTAAAAAAGGTCGATCTTGTCGAACGCCTTTTTTTCCTTGCCTCAAAACTCTATGTTAGCCACCGCCACCCGGTCCTCGTGGCTTAACTCGCCACCGGGAACGGCTTCGTAATAAGCCTTGAAACGCTCGAGCTTGGGCCGTAGCTCGCGCCATTTATGTTGGCACGCGTTGAGGTTGTGGCGGTCGTTACCGATGTTATGTCGGTAGGCTCCGAATGCTTCCACCCAATATTTTGTTTGGCCCGGTGGCCGACCCTTCATAGCGTCAACGACGCTTGTGACGAGAGCAATTTCCTCTTCCTGGGTCCAGGATGCCATAGCGGGGTTGGGTTCGTGGGATGGGGTGGACCAGTGGGGGTAGCGGGTTCGAGAGAAGTGGGTAGCCGGTGGGGTTGTTGGGTTCGTGGGATGGGGGGACTAGTGGGTTGGGGTTACAATATATAGAGGCCTTTGGGAGACCCGGGTGGCGGTTCGAGAAGATTGGGGGACCGTTTGAATTTTAAAACTCGAAATTTAAAAACACCGCCTGACGTGGCGGGTGAGCCAATGAGATTCAGCCAACTAGCATGGCCATACCGCCCCACGCCCGGCTTGAAACCCAAGCCCCAAGGGCCACGCCCCAACCCAAGCCCAGCCGGGGTGGTGGCTTGGGCGTTTTCCCCCAACCCACGCCCAAACCCCCGCCCCATACCTCACGGTCTTACAGGTGGGCGTTATTAGGCGTTATCTTGCAAAAATGCTTCTTGGCGTGGTTTGAAAAACGCCCAATGGGGAAAAGGTTGGCCAATAATGCCCAATAATGCTTGGCCAGTAAGATTTTTAGGTGTTTTTTTTTAATTTTAATAATACTACAAAACATATTGCCCAATAATGCCCCATCCCCACTACACCCGCTTTAGAAAACGCCCAATAATGCCCCATTGCTGACTAGGCTGCCACATGGCGCCAAACGCCCAAGGGTATCAAGTTGCCCACTACGCATGGTCTAATATTTTCATTCAAATAATTGAGATTACTACGGATATGCTTAGGCTGGAGGGTGAGGGATGGAGTCTTTAGGGGCTTTATCAGGACATGTCATCGCCACGTAGGATCCATGTCAACTAGGGGGTTTATCACGCTCACTTTAACTTGCAGAGTGTGGAATGGAGCCCCTGTCATCATTACCTAATTATTTTTTTATTTATATATTTTATTTTTAAAATTAAATGGCCTTTTTAATAACTAGAAAATAAAAAAAACATAACTTCATTAAAAATAAAATAAAAACATTACAAAGTCATTAAAAAAACACAAGGTACTAGAAAAAAAACTACATATATTTCTCCCGAATTTGTGCCTTACGAGCCTCCAAAATGACTCGGTCCTCCTCCGCTAGATGTGACAAATCTCTCGCGAGAAAATCCATGTCTTTTTGAATTTGTTTCTCCATTTTCATTTGTTGGTCTTTTTCCCTAATCGAGATTATTTTATTGAGACTCGCCTCGAAGTCGCTCAACTTTGATGGGTCATCCGATGGCGTTGAAGAAGACTTTCCTCGTGCCGCTGCCTTACTTTTATCCCTACCATGTGGTCGATGGAGCTCTTCTGGTTCTTCAAATTCGTCAACATCATTGTTTAGATTAAATGTTGTATGGGCATCGGACCCTAATGGTTCGGTAGTGGATGTCGATTTGGACCGTTTAGACCTAGGGCGGGTTGGATTGAACGGTGGTACAAGATGCCAATTGAGAGATTTGCGAAGAAGCTCCCATGTTGTTACCAACGTAAAGTAATGCCCATGGTACAATCTATAGTCAGTGTGGGCTTGGGTCATGACGTCGACGTCGCTCGAACCACTTTTTCTTCAACTATTGTTGGCGAGATTAGTATATATGTTGTTGAAATTGCTAACCTTCGTCCTCATAGCTCCCCACTTTCCCGAAAAAGAGTCGGGCGTTCGATATTCGCCACGACCCATTGCGGCGAAAAACTTCTCACGTATACGACCCCAAAATATCTTTAAGGCTTGGTCATTTCCTATAAAAAGTGTATTTACAAAAATATATGTTTGATTTAAAAATAAATTTACAAAACTATATGTTTATAAAAGTATGTAAAAAATATATGGAGATAAAATTTACCAACAATCTCGTATTCCGATACGTCGAGCCATGCTTTTGCCAACTCGAATTCGTCATTAGGCGACCAAAATTCGACCTTCTTAGTAGCACGTTTTTCGGACTCATCCTTCTTTCGATGACTTCGTTTTTTTCTGGAAGTGGGTTCGGCTTGGGTTTCGGGTACGGATTTGGTTTGGGGTATGTTTTGGGTTTGGGGAAAAAAATGGGGGTTGAGAATAATACCCGTAAAAACCGGGCATCGGTGGAGTGGTGGGATGAGGAGAAGTTGGGGTGCTTGGTGGCATCGGATAATATCCAAGCTCACCCGTACGCGGGTCTCGTCGATAACGCTCCTCTTGCTCGTTGTTTTGCAAACTTTGCCAATACGGATTGCTCGGGTCCCATGGGTTTTGGTTGTTGGGAAACATTGTAGAGAATGATGTAAAAAGTGTAGAGAATGGTATAAAAAAGTGTAGAGAAAGTGTAAAGAATGGTATAAAAAATGTAGAGAATGTGAGGTATTTATAGGATTAATTTATAAAAAAAGGAAATTAATTTTTTAAACTGTTACTGTTTAACGGTAACATTTTAAATAACTCTCCTCGTTCAACGCGATTTCAGCTCGGTACCATGGTGGAGCCTGGCCTATAGCACCCCGAGTTGAATGGCTGGGTGTGGGACGATGGCGCCGGGTGG
>JARYGA010022586.1:0-24879 GCA_030545235.1 Helianthus tuberosus | reverse complement strand
TAATATCTTATGATATTTGTACTCACTGCTGTGGTATTTAATCCATTTGCTGAAGAGAATGTTGACACTGTAGTTTGTTTTGTTATGTTAGGAATGACAATCACACAATCTTAATTGCAGCAGTGAATAAAAAATTCAAGTAATGAAATTGTTCAGGAGGACTTGTTGACTTAAATTGTTCTTGTGAACACTAGATGCTCTTTGGTCAGAAAATGTTTCTGTAGTATATCCAAAATATAAAAATATACAAACTCACGGTGGTGTAGAAAGATAATGAGATGAGTTGGATTGCAGTTGTTTTATTCTTTTATTTATTTATATGCATTTGTATTTGTTTTATACTAGGATCTTGACCTGCCACGCGTTACGGCGGCGTCGAAAGTTCTAATAACTTGCATTTATAGTGTATATTTGACTCGACTCTTTATCCAAAAAAACTTACGTCTTCATCGAATGAACATGCATTATATTTGACCCGACTCGCTTTCGAACACAATTTACGAACGTACACAAAATAAGTATAATTTATGTCAAAACATGAGTCGTTTACGTTGAAACGTGAATTTAAAGTGACAGGTATGTTAAAACTGCCATACGCCGTGCATTACGGTGGCGAAACCTTAGTTGTTTATAGCCGGCGGCACGTTATATGATTCGTTAACCATATAAAAACACATGTTTTGATATATCCGATCTAACTCTGTCTAGCCTACATAAGCATTGCGGTTACAGTGTACGGTGATGACATTTAACGTGTGATGCTCGCACGCAACATTACACGTGTTTGACTTTGTTATATACAGTACGTTCTTGACATTAACGTCATTAGATATGAATAAAAAAAAGAGTATGAATTGCTCATTGTGGTGTAAAGTTGTAACAATATTTTAGATAACCGTGTAAAGTCGTAAAAGTAATTTATACATTAACATGATTATACATAGATAAAGAAATATATTAATGTATGACGCTATGATCTTAAGTCGTAAAAGCAATTTGTAGTAAAATGAGACGTCAAGTTATTAAGTACAAAAAGTTGGTGGATCAAAGTTGTCAATTACCAAAGTTGGAAATGAATGTGTAATTTAGTTTGAGAGTGTGAAATGAAGAATTAAAAGTATAAGGGTTAGAATTGTAACTTTTAGTGGTTATTTGAAAGTTGAAAAAAAGATAAAAGTGTAAGAGCATTCACATCTTAACCATCAAATTATGTGAGGAGGGGTTTTTATATTATAAAGGGTATAAAAAGTGGTTGTGAGTAGAGGAGAGAGAAAATGTTACTGTTCATCTGTATGTTTGGGGGGACACTGTTCACCCGTTATAATTTTTTAATATATTTTGAAAGTGGTTGTGAGTGAAAGTGAGAGAAAAATGTAATGATAATATTATTTAATTGAAAGAAGAGAGAAAAATTATTTGTTTTTAGTGGAAATATATTGATATAGGAGTTGTTTTTTAGTGGAATGTATGTATAATTTGATGGATTGGATGTGAATGCTCTAAGGGACTAAGGGCTATATGTGTAGTTTTGCAAAAGTTAGGACTTTTGTTCTTGTGAAAACGAGATGCTCTTCGGTCAGAAAATGTTTCTATAGTATGTCCAAAATGTAAAAATAAACAAACTCACGGTGACGTAGAAAGATAATGGGATGAGTTGGATTACAGTTTTTTATATTTTTATTTATTTATATGCATTTGTATTTGTTTTATATTTTTGTTCTTGTGAACACCAGATGCTCTTTGGTCAGAAAATGTTTCTATAGTATGTCCAAAATGTAAAATAAACAAACTCACGGAGGCGTGGAAAGATAATGGGATGAGTTGGATTACAGTTTTTTTTATATATATATATTTTTTTTTATGCATTTGTATTTGTTTGAAACTAAATACAAATAACAACAGTTACTTTGAAATCAATATCAGAGTTATTTAACTTGATTTTCTTTCGGTTGAAAATTCAGACAAGAAATCTAATCATATTTTTAACCAAATAAGACCATGTGTAGTGGTAGTGGGTTATAATGCCCTCACCATGGGGCATTATCCGACACGTGGCGTCCTAGTCAGCGATGGGGCATTATAGCAAAAGTGGTGTAGTGGGTATAATGCCCCATTCAATTATTAAAAAAAAAAAAAAAAACACTTTTCAAAAATATCCTCAAAAGTCAATGCACATATAAGAATTGTCAGATATCCTCAAAAGGGATTGGTGCATTGCTCAAGACTGGCCCACATGCAATTGCAACTTCGGCGTTTTAATTCAAACGCCCAAAACCATTTTTTCCAAAAATAACGCCCCAAAACGCCGGGTGTAATGGGGTGGGGGGCGTTTTGGGGCGTTTTTTTTCAATTTTTTTTAAAAAAAACGCCCCACTACGGGTGGTCTAAGAGGCTTTACATCCTCAACCAGTTGCACATTTTCCAAACAAAGTATCCACTCTTAATTGAAAGGTTTTTACTTATCAGATCATCTCTTCCAAGTTTGTTCCCATCTAGTTCATACAAAATTCACCGAATTATAAAAGATTTCATTTTCTTCGATCCTTGAAGCATACCCTGATCAATGGCATCTACTTCAGCTTCATCAGTTCAAAGGATGTTTAAGTACGATGTCTTTTTGAGTTTCAGGGGTGAAGACGTCCGCAAGACCTTTGTTGATCATCTCTATCTTGCTCTTGTCAATAAAGGCATTATCACCTACAAAGATGATGAAGAAATCGAGAAAGGTGAAAGGATTAGTGAGCAGCTCATCAGATCAATTGAAGAATCTAGATTTTACATAATTGTATTCTCAAAGAACTATGCATCTTCATCATGGTGCTTAGACGAGCTCGTAAAGATCATGGAGTGCCAGAAGACGATAGAGCATACAGCTTACCCTATCTTCTATGATGTGGAACCCACTGAAGTCCGCAAACAAAGTGGGTCAGTTGCTGAAGCCTTTGCAAAACATGTAGAGGCAGAGTCTGTTGGGAGATGGAGAGATGCCCTCAAAGAAGCAGCAGGTCTGGCTGGGTGGGAGCTCAAAAACACTCTTGATGGGTAATTTCTTCATTGTATATTCTTCATCTTGTCTCTTTCTAACATAAACCATAAGTATATCAGTATATAGTTACTTCATATATGATTGTATGTTATGTACATAAAACTAATTGTTCATAGGGGATTTTTAGTAATCTGATCAAAATCTTTTTAACACACAGGCATGAAGCTAAGTTTATCGAAAAAATTATGGAAGAAATTTTACGAAAGCTATATTTCATCAACTTGAGCATTGATCAGAACTTAGTGGGGATGGAGATCCGAGTAAATAAGATAATTTCATCTTTAGAAATTGGTTTTGAAGATGTTCGCATGATAGGGATCAAAGGGATCGGAGGTGGTGGGAAGACAACTTTAGCCACTGCTGTTTTTGATCATATATCTATTTGGTTTGAAGGTATAAGCTTTATTGAGAATGTCCGAGAAGTTTCAAAAAGCTCGTTATCTGGTTTAAAAGAATTGCAAAAACAACTCCTTTCAGATGTGTTAAATGATCAAAGCATTGTTATAAGAAGTATTTCTGATGGGAAAAATAAGTTGAAAAAGGTGATGGGTAGTAGAAAGGTTCTTGTTGTTCTAGATGATGTGGATAATGTAGTCCTACTTGAGGCGTTAGCAGGTAACCCAAGTTGGTTTAAGCCGGGAAGTAGAATCATCATCACAACAAGAGATGAGCAAGTGTTGGTATCACACCGAGCGAACTTTATTCATGATCTCAATCTGTTATCACATCAGGAAGCAATTTGCCTCTTCAGTAGGTATGCATTTGAGAGAGAGATTCCAATTCAAGGGTATAGAGAACTAGCAGGCAAAGTTGTACAGTATGCTGCTGGTCTTCCCTTAACAATCAAAGTTCTGGGTTCATTTCTTTGTGACAAATCTAAGCATGAATGGATAGATGCCATAAGAAGACTTGAAACAATTCCGTTGAAAGAAACTTTGGAAAAACTAGAACTTAGCTACAATGATCTGGATAATGATCACAAAGAAATATTACTCTATGTTGCATGCATACTGAAAGGTGAAGTGAAAGACAAAACAATCAGAGTACTTAAAAGCTGTGGATTTCATGCAGAAATAGGTTTAAAAGTTCTTAAGCAAAAATCTTTGCTTACTATATCTGTTGATGACCGGTTGCAGTTGCATGATCATATAGAAGAAATGGGAATGAATATTATTCGTCGTTTGCACCCTGAAGAGCCTAACAAACATAATCTGTTATGGATTAAAGAGGAAATTGAAGATATATTGGTTAATGACTTGGTAAGGTTCAAGTTTATCTGCAAGTGGAAAACTAACACGTTTATTTGTTACGACAATAAGTTAATTGTTAGCATTCATTTTATTTATTTGTAGGGTACCGAAGCAACAAGAAGTATAAAACTAAGGTTCACATTGCTCCATCCAACTATAATTATGAAAGGTCTTAAAAAGATGAAGGAACTTAGACTTCTTTACATTCCTCGTAGATACAGCGGTTGGAAATTTGATGAAGCTGGCGAATACTTACCAAATACTTTGCAATGTCTACATTGGCCTGGGTACCCTTTTTCTTGTTTACCAAAAACATTCCAAGCAAATAAGCTCGTTAACCTTGAAATGGAAGGGAGCAATATCTCTCAACTCTGGGAAGGGGGAGAAAGGAAGGTAGAATAGTAGTTGATTGGTTGCATCATGCAATATGATGCTATATCTTTTCATTACACTAATATTCACATGTTTCCTTATGTTAGGTTCTTAAGAATCTCAAATTTCTTGACCTCCAATCTTCAAAGTTGACAACCTTTGACCTTGGGATGACTCCAAATCTTGAGACATTAAGTCTTCAAAGATGTAGCCACTTTGTAGAACTCTACATACCCGTTAATTGTCCTATGTTGAAATCCCTCAACCTTAGCGGTACTAAGTTGAGTGACCTTAGTCTTGGGCTTACCCCAAATCTTGAGCGGTTATATCTCGAAAAATGTGAGGATTTTGTAGAACTCCACATGCATGTTAAATGTACCAAGTTGAAGTACCTCAACCTTCATGGTTCTAAGTTAAGTAACTTTAACCTTGGGCTAACTTCATATTTGGAGAGGTTAGATCTTAGAGGTTGTAATCACTTTGTAGAACTCAACATGCCCATTGAACATCCAATGCTCAATTTCACATACCTCTACCTATGTGGGTCTAAGGTGACTAATCTGAACCTTGTGATGACTCCAAATATCAAGATAGTAGATCTTAAAGGATGTAATGACCTTGTAGAACTCCACATACCTGATGAATGCCCCAGTCTGGAATCCCTTGACTTGAGTGGTTCTAAGGTCTGTAACCTTAAGCTTAGGCTGACTCCAAATCTTGAGAAGTTACATCTTGGAGGATGTAATGACTTAATAGAACTCTGCATGCCTGATGAATGTCCCAATCTGGAATCCCTTGACTTGGCTGGCTCTAAGGTCTGTAACCTCAACCTTGGGCTGACACCAAATCTCAAGAAGTTAGATCTTCGTGGATGTAATGAATTAGTAGAACTCCACATGCCCGTTGAATGTCCCAACCTAGAGTATATTGACCTTAGTGGTTCTAAGGTTCATTATCTTGACCTTGGGTTGAGTCAAAATCTCCAGAAGGTAGATCTTAGAGGATGTAATCACTTAGTAGAACTCTACATGCCCGCTGAATGTCCCAACCTCAAATATTTTGATCTAAGTGGTTCTAAAGTGAGCAAACTTAACCTGGCGTTGACTCCACATCTGGAGAGATTAGATCTTAAAGAATGTTACTTTCTTCAAGAAATTCATGCTCCCATGGGATGCCTAAAAGAGGTTGTGTACTTAAACTTAAGTGGTTGTTTGAGGTTTGAAAGTTTTGTGATTTCCATGCGGCATGCATTTGCTGATCCTATTTGTTTAGCTACGTTAAAACTATGTGCAGAGTCTGTACATGTATGCCCACTGCATCCCAACGATAATTTGCCAAAATTTCAGTTTATATGTAAATATGTTGAACGTCTACCCTCATTGAGTGGAAATATCGAGAAGCTTCTTTCATTTGGTTTATGTGCTTGCACAAACCTTGAGTCTTTTTCAGCGTCTATTTGTGATTTGCAACGTTTAGGAAAGCTCACACTTGAAGGCAGTATTCCGGAGGTACCCAAGGATCTGGGCCAGTTGGAAAGTCTAGAGGAGCTATCTTTGTGGATGAAAGAGATTAGGCGTCTTCCAGATAGCATTTGTATGTTGAAACATCTGAAATCTCTTGATCTTAGTTATTGTCTGCTTCTTGAGCAGCTACCAAAGAATCTTGGAAGATTAGAGGGTTTAGTGGAGTTGAACCTGTTTTCTTTAGCTTGGAAAGATCTTCTCTTAATATGTTAATTACCTTCTTAAAATCCTTTTCATGATTTTTATGAAACATATTGGCCTCTGTGCATTTTGAAAGATCCATGATCAAATGTTGATTGTGGATAAATGTCACGTCATATTTGCTTTGCAAATCGTCATATTTGCTTTGCAAATCAGACAATTTAGCACTTAATTCAACACAACTATCACACCTATCAGATTTTGGTTTATCGACACATACCTGACTGGATTCACACTCAGACATTAACCCATCAGCCTCAGAAGCAACAACCTCCCTCGATGATTCATATTCAGATCCATCCTCGCTTGAACTTGTAACATCTTCATCTGAACTATTGCCATGTCCAGAACTGTCATCATTTCCCGAGGACTCACCATCGCTGACATTCTTGACAATTTCAGCATAAAACGCAGTTCTTGTTTGACCATCGTTCCCCAACTGTACTGTCGGACCACAATCGACAATAGATTTAGCCCAAAGATTTATTTTTGGTGGTGGAAGGTTATTTGAAGGTATAGGAGCCTGAAACCAAGATGGTGTTGAACCCTTTTGCGTAAAAGTATTGTCCGCATTTGAATCTGGAATCCAACCATACAGATTTGTTGCCATTTTCGGTTTACTTTGTGGAGGAGGATTATCTGAGAATGAAAGTCCTAAACACCTTTGAGCCCATGTCGAACTTTGTTGAGGAGGGCTTGCGTTCTTTGACCAATCCCACGGGTTTGTTGCCATTTTAGTTGTTTAATCAGAAGAGTTTGCTTAAAATCACAAATTTAATAATTTAACTAGAAAATAAAACTTTATGTGAAATAACAAGTGAACAACTCACGAAGTACCAAGGTCACGAAAAACAAAAATGAAACAAAACTGGAAACAAAGTTCACGAAAAACAAGATCACGAAAATCTGACTCTTAAAGGTCACGAAAACGGTAGTTCACAAAAAGGTAGTTCACGAAAAAGTAGTTCACGAACAAGGAGGATATATGGTTCTTCGTAAAGTGATAAAACCTTTGATTTTTCATGATAAATAAAATCAATTGTTCGTGATAAATAAAATCAATTTGATCAATTCTTTGTTCACGAAGGACCTTGGTTCACGAAGAACCTTGGTTACAAAACAAAGTTCACGCAAAATTGGTGTTTCATGAATAGTAGAATCACGAAGAACCTTTGTCAATCAAGCCCAAGTTCACGAAAAAATGGTGTTTCTTGAATAGGTTGTTTTGATTCTTTGTGAAGGTTCTTTCAAAGGTAGTTATTCATGAATTGAAGGTTCTTCGTGAATGAAGAATTTAAATATTTCGTGAATGATAGTTTCGTGAACCGGTTCTTCGTGAAACAAAAAAACAAGACCTTTTAACAAAACAACAAAGGATTTTCGTGAATAGTTCTTCGCATTTACTAGTGTTTCGTGAATGGTATCTTCGCAGATAGATTCTTCTCAGAAAGGTTGGTGAAATGTTTCCTTTTATAACTGACTCTTGTTTCTGAAATATAGAAAGTTGGTAGCTGGGTATCCAGATTTGGTTAAACAACAAACAATTCGACATTCACTTTTCAGTCAAATCTTAAGGAAATCTTTTCACTCAAAGAATTTTCCGGTGACTTTTCCGACCAAAACACTTCACCGGAAAAAATGGCGAACAAGATTTTTGCTAGAAATGTTAAGAAAAACCGTATAATGTCTCCTTGTGTTTTGACAAGGTTTTTGTAAAAATTTACTACAAACAACTAGTTTTTACCAAGTTTAGACCACTTTTTTCTTTCTAAAACTTCACTTAAAAATTACCAAAATGCTTGGTTTTCAACAAGGAAGAGAGCCAAGGCTCTGATACCACTTGTAGGTCCACTCGGAGGATCAAGATAAACCTACTTCCTTGTTGTTTAACACACACATGAGTGCGGAATCCAAGTGTATATGCAAACCAAGCCCAAGAACACACAAACACAAGAAAGATTTCAAAGTTAAAGCTCAAATGTATATTCCAGCAGAGTTTTGTTACAAAGAAATACAAGTATGCTCTCAAAACTAGTTGGGTGTGCTCTCTTACATAAACAGTGAACTGAAGTCTGTTTATATAAGCCAATACCCAGTAACATCACGAAGGATGTTACTGGGCCATGAAAGATGTCAAGCCCACGAAATATGAGGTTCTTCGTGACTTCCTTTCCAGCGAACAACTAAGTCATGAAAGACTATGTTCTTTGTGACCTTCATAAGTGGACGAATAATGGGAATTCGTGAACAACTATTGTTCGTGTACATGAATCTTCTTCGTGGACATGTGTCTCACACGAAAAACCTCTTTGTGTAAGAATAGTTCTTCGTGACTGCAATTCAGCTGATTTCAAAGAAAAAAGCTTTCTGCCCAGCTCATACGGTCACGCCCCGCAACCCAGAACTCCTCAGGAGTCGTGTCCCACGAGCCAGTGCAGCTCAGTTTCACCTGTTGGCAGTTTTGGTCCCTACAGCTTGTTTAATTTGTTGTTGACGCGTATAACCCCCGTTAGCCTCAAATTCAGGTATTATAAGGATGTTATAGCATAGGGGACTTGAAATATGCTTGGAAATATTGTGGATGTCGGTTCGTTCGGTCGTATGGTAGCGTTTTGCGCTCAATTACGACGAAAGTTCGGACGGACACGAAAACGATCGTAATTGCGAAACGAATGGTATTTTTGCATTCCCATCACTAAAATACAATATTTTAATGTTTACAAAAATTTTTGGATGTACGGATATGGTCTGTATGTAGAAAATATGCGAATTTGCAAACTTTCGCAGTTTTGACGCTTTTAGTCCCTACGATTAAATCCAAAACTTATTTCTAAGCTATGTTAAGGGTAATTAGGGTATGTTTAGCTTATATCCTTGTTCCAGAGTGTACGTTGCTATGAGAATCGACAGACTTTCATAGTTTGTCGTAAATAGTCCCTGTGATCGAATAAACTTGTTTTTGACATACCAAACCCTTCAAAACTTATTTCTAAGTTATGTAAAGGATATTTAAGGAATGTTTAGCTTATGTCACTATTCCGGAGTGTACGTTGCATTAAACTGATAACGTTTGCATAATATTTTACGTAAAACTTCCAGAAAAGCTTCTCG
This sequence comes from Helianthus tuberosus, assembly GCA_030545235.1. Classification (NCBI taxonomy): domain Eukaryota; kingdom Viridiplantae; phylum Streptophyta; class Magnoliopsida; order Asterales; family Asteraceae; genus Helianthus; species Helianthus tuberosus. The sequence continues at coordinate 15,376 of JARYGA010022586.1, read as the reverse complement.
AGAGTTCAGAATCATACAAGATTTGATATGTGCAAATGTCACATGTAATTATACAATCCCGGATATGCAACACAAGATTTCATTAGGTTTGAAATTGTTCGGAATTGTACAAGGGTCGTAAAGGCATAAATGTCACAGTCTCCCCTACTTTAGGAAATTTCGTCCTGAAATTTAATTTAGAGGAAACTTGTGAAAACAACTGTGATTGTTTCGCTTTCAAATAAATCCTCCGTTCCCTAAGTAAAACTCTGGGCCACATTTGGATTTTCAGCGAATTTGTTAATTGTACTCATCTGTTGTCTATCGGAAAGAGTTCAGATCCAAAGATTTTAACTTCATTCCAATACATAGGTGTACGATTGTACCGAAACTCAAGAGCGCCATGTTAATGTCAAAGTGATGTCTTTGTTGTAGCAAAATACGAGGAATGTATGAACTTTGGAATTTCGAACAACGGATGGAAAAATATTTCCTATGAAGACTATTATAGGAACTTGTGTGTGTTCGAAGTTGGAGTCGGAGAGTGTAAGATAAAACAACATTGGTCAAGGTCCAGGACTTCTAGTAACTTAAATAACGCTATGCTTGCAATGTAATAAGGAATACTTATATATAGGAAGTACCAGCGGCGTATCCACCATGCCCTTTTTACATTGTTCCCGTTTCGTTATTGTCATCACTATAGGTCTTAACACATGACAAAACTTGTGGTTTCTCTGCACTGAATTCCATAATTATGTATGCATCCATAATTATGTAATTCCTTACACAGTCCGCACAGTTCATTTTATGATGTGTAGGGGAAAAATCAATCGAACAAACATGTAATGACTTGACTTGACTAGACCACCAAAGGGTCTCTTTAACTAGATCAACGAACGATCTCTTTAACTAGATCAACACATGATATCTTTAACTAGATCAACGTACGATCTCTTTAACTAGATCAACACATGATCTCTTTAACTAGATCAACGTACGATCTCTTTAAATAGACCACCAAAGGGTCTCTTTAACTTTGAATCAAATAATAGTTTTGGAATAGCACTTTGGAATCCAAGGGTCTGACTATTTGCATAGAAAAGCCCCTTAAGGATTTAAGATAGTACTTTGGATATCCTTTGAGAATCTATCATATGAAAATATGGAAGATTCTACAAGGATTTGGATAGTGAGCATTTGAATTAACTAAACACATAATCACATAATTGTTAGCTTGGTCATTAACTTGTTCATCAACTTGTATATATGCATTTAAAGTACACCAGAAATCAAATCAAGGGCTTCAGTTAGTACTTTAAACATCCTCAAGAATCTAAATATGAAGATAAGAATATCTTATAAGGATTTGGTTTGGTCTTATTGAATCATAGCATACGTATTAAAGTACACAAAGAATCCAATTAAGGACTTTGATTTGCACTTTAAACATCCACAAGGATCTAACTATGAAGATAGGAAGATCCTATAAGGATTTGGGATTTGTGTAGCGAAAATGTTTTAAAAACCATGTACTAGATATGCTAAGTCAACATACGAAGTAAAGTGTTCATGAAATCAAGGTGGTAGATATGCTAAGTCAACATATGAAGCAAAAGGATTCTTGAGATCAATGTGCTAGGCATGTTAAGTCAACACACGAAACAAAATATTTTTGTAATGTATAATGTTATGAAAAACCAGAACGTATTGACATGCACATAGACATATAGCATAAGACCAATTAAGGACTTATGAAAGTACCCTTAGGTATCCAAGGACTTATGAAAGTACCCTTAGGTATCCAATCAAGGATTTAAAGTGGTACTTAAATTATTTGTTTAAGAGTTGTAACTTGTACATTGTACTTTGTTTCTTAGAAGAAACGAGTACTTAGGATTTTTGTGGTGATCGTGAGCGATCATGGGTGAAACTACGAGAGTAGTTTGATTTTAAAGGAATATGGTTCCTTGGTGTCGGTATTGTAGGGGTATGTCACACATACACGTAACCGCATTGGTTTTGTAAATAAAATTGAAATGACAAGTTTATTTATAGATAACCAAAGTGAATAGTTTCAAGATTCTTTGGAAGATAAACAGAAGACATAATAGTTTAAGCGTTCATTCAGACATCAACACAAGCCTTGATATTGCAAGTGTTATCATTGTGCCCATATGTTGAGTTGTCATTTGCCAGCCAGGTCAATTGAAGTGATTAGGATAAACACAATTGAAGCAGATTCCATGTGGGTAGTTAGGACCACTCGGTATCGCATGAGGAGTTGCGATAGTAGGAACTGCCATAGCTTGGTTTGGTGTAGCGGTTAAACGACATGCATTTTTCGTATGACCAATACGTCCATAATTTGAACATGTTCGGCATTGGACACTGGCATGGTGATGAAGGTTACATTGATTGCACTATAACAGCTCTCCCAAAATTCTTAAAATACTCCTATACGTCCTAAAATACACCCCGTATACGAAAAACGGACCTAAAATACCTTCATATTATTAAAAATCAAATAAAACAAATAATATTGGTCGCTCGCGGGCCGCGACACGGTTCACCCTGGGCTTTGCGCGGCGCGACCGAAAGTCAAGTGGCGCAACCTCACTGTGCCATGTGGCACGACACCCGGACGACCTATAATTGTGACTAACCTGAGCTAGACCCTAGTCTAGGTCCCTCGTGGGCCGCGAGAGAGATAAAAGGATGGGTCGCGGGCCGCGAGGCCCCCTGTTTCCAGCCTATAAATGGAGGCAATCGGCCTCAGTGGTCATTCGATCAATTTCTTTTCTCGACACATATAGTTCTATAATACTCCGGTATTATAACCCCTAAAAAGCGAAGCTCTGCCTCGTTGTAAGTATTATAACCCCCGGTTACGTATTAGTTACTCTGCCCGATTGATCTAGAGCTCCGTAATGCATGTCAAGGCTCTGCCTTACTCAGTCGTTTGATTTCTGTCTCGGGGGTATAGCTAATGTAAATTGGGTTATCTTACTAATACGTGTGCATTGTTTAATTTTAATAGATTATAACCAGGAAGTCACCAGAAAGAAGTAGTATTATCTAAAACAGCAATGTGAGTACATCTTATTTTTGTAACCTGTTTTTACAAAACCTCAATTGTTTTAAAGTATAATTAACAGTGATTGAGTCTATGTATTGATGTGTGTTAGGTGTGATATGTTTTTGTTGATATTTTAAGCCCTTTTTAACACGTTAGTCAAGTTTTAAATTTATAAAACACGATATTTTACTAACACTAAACACACATATGGGCAAGTGCACCCATCGCGAGCGTAGTATAGCGTTGGTAAGATACCGAGGTCATCCAAGGACATAAGAGCTTTTAGTACCGGTTTATCCGCAACATAAAAGTTTAGAAAAGGTTTAAAAATAAAAACTAAAAATGCTGAAAATAAAAATAAAAATAAAAACAGATAGACAAGATGAATCACTTGGATCCGACCTTTTAAAAGATTATCTTAGTTATAGTAGTAGGCCCCTCTTTCGAAGGTGACGTTACCCTCAACCCAGTAGTTTGAGTCAGCAAGGATACAATCCTAAAGGGTTGGAATATTGAAATGTAGGATCGTATGGCTGACCCGAACGAGTCGTTCAGAGAAGTTTTGATCAATTTCAGAGGCGGAAACTAAGAAACTGACTTAGAAACAGCTTGTACTTCATTTTAAACAACTTGTAGATTGATATAACAACAAGTACAGTCAAGTACAGTCAAAGGATAAACCGGAAGCACCTCGGTATCCGAATCAAGAACTGTTCACTCTCCCCTGATTTCGCTTGGAACACACCTATATATAAGACTTGGGGTTTCGATTGAAGGTGTCAAGAGTCAGTTCAAGCGAAATCACTTGTGTTGATTTCGCTTGAACATGTCACATGTCACTTTCAAGCAAAATCTCCTCCTTCAAGAAAAATTAACCTTTAAACACCCTAAAACTTCCTATTTTCTCGTTCTACGTGCCCTGATCTATCCTATCTAGTACAAGACTCGATACAAGACGAAGTCGACAGATGCATGTACTAACAGACTCCCCCTCAGATGTTGATGAGTCTTTCGTGTCGAGTCTTTACGTCTTCAATCTTGATCAGTCTCTAGGCAATACACTTTCTAATCTTCTCTCGAATGTCTTCAGACTCCCCCTTACGATATGGTGGCATTCCTTAAGTTCATCAGCATCATCAACTTCAGGATCATAATCTGTTTCTCTCATGTTCAGGATCATTGCCTGGCTCAAACTTTGTCCACAGAATCCTCAGGTATTGGAACCTGGTTCTTTAAACACAAGCTTCTCAGGATCGATTAACCTGGCTCACATCCAGCTCTTACTCAACCCTGCATAATCTCTACTTCAAAATAAATTCCACACATTTAAACATTTCAACTTTAAGTATTCAAACTCCCCCTCAAATTTAACCATAATCTTGATGAACTTACTTATAAATTTGATCAAAACACATCTGTATTCAATCACAGACTCCCTCTCACAAAATAGTCATCATGTTTAGCACTTGGAATTTTGAAAATCAGCTCTCCAACATCAGTTGTCGAAAATCTTTTTGTATTTTTCAAAATTTATGCTAAAACACACTAAAAATCTTTTTGGATTTTTCAATGAAATGAAATGCAGTAAAGAAATATTTACAGACAATATTTTTGTGAGTTTGTGTAAGAGGATTATATCAGTTAATGAGACAAATCACCAACACCGTTAAGCTTTAAACATTTTTAGCTCTAAACGATTCACTTAGATTTTCAGTATACTGATCCACTTAAATTTTCACACAAAGTTCAACTGTTTCGAGATACGAGATTAATGTTTTAAGCACTTAAACTTATTCGCGTGTCCCACCTCTGAATATACTCCCGTATCCAGATCCCAATATTCAGTCTTACAGGTGAGTATACCACAGATGATATCTGTAAAGGGTTAAAATGCGAGGGCCGTGAGAGCTCAGGTCAGAACTTCCGTTCAGCAGAGAGATGACGGCTTCGACTTTTGGTGTGTTCCCTTTAGAGAATCTTTTGTTTCAACAGCACATGATTAGCATTTTTCAATGTTTCATCATTTTTTGTACTGAGGGTGGTGCTATATTTCAAGCAAGCAGAAAGTATTATACGGGGACTAGGCCATTGCTTTCGCATTATCAGAAGTCCCGGAATAATACCCCAGATATCACTGAGTATAAAGACCTAGTATCTCAGAAAGAGGGACCTTTCAAACAAGATTTCGGGGGTTACCCATATATCCGAGAGATGTTCCCCACGATATAAGTAAGTTTGAAATTTAGGTTTATATCTCGTCACAATCTACTAAATGTGCAAAAACCTACTGGCACATCATCAGTGAGACCGTTTATCACATTTTGGCTTTCCAATTCTTTAGCATGCTATGATAGTCCACTGATGTAATATCATTTCCTCTTTTTGACAACAAAACTTGTTTTTGTTTTTTTTCATGTTTTTGACTTTTTCAAATTTTCAAATGTTTTTGGATTTTCTGAAAATTTCTTACTCCCCCTAAAATGCAAACACATAAAAGAAATTTGAAAACAAACTGTACAAGTAAAGTGACAACTGATATCAAATCACTTCAATTCTCCATCCACTTGGCATAAACAATCAGAACTCCCCCTTTCAACAAACTATTTTCTCATTATGATTTCAAAACACTTAAGTTTGTGTTAATCAAAATGATTTTTCCGGAAAATGAGTTTGTTTTTTACCACTTGTAGGTTAGGGTTCATCATCTTGTTCAATTTTACCACTTGTATAATGATTCAATCAAGTTCAAACTAATGACCTTGACAAAACACATATAAAATCAAACCATTTACACCATTGAAACCAGTTGTAAGTTCACCTGTACCCAATGTAGGAATAAAACATCTACACAAATCATTTTACCAATAAAGATGCCGATTCCTGCTTCACAATTACCAACCTGGAAGCTCCGGCAAGTCACAACCTGTAAAATTTAACCATATACAGAATTCATTCACAAAAACAATTTTCAAGAATGATGCCGATTCCTGATCCGCGATTACAAACTTGGGATCTCCGGCAAGTCCAGATTTTTAAGGAAAGAGAATTTCCACCCAAGTTTTACCAACCTTGGGTGTTTTTAACTCTTGTTCAGTAGGGTTATAGGTTGCCTTTTTAGTCGCATAAAAATCTTTAACCCCTTTTACTTTCCCATCAATCATTTTCCGAAAATTTTCTTAACATTCCCATTGAATGTTTTCTCAACATCAAATTCATCATTCTCAGAATAAAATTGATTCGAGATTTCAACTTTGCCAACCTTTGATTTATAATTCTCATCCTTCAGTGGTGGAATTTTAACATCATCCACTGAAGACACTGATTTATCTTCTTTTTCCTCAACCTGTGGCTCCTCTGATTTTGTGGAATCAGGTTCATCGCCGACTTTCTCATCAACTTTTTTAACAACCCACATCTGGTTGTCTTTTGCTTTCTTTTTGTAAAAAATTTTCTTTGAACATTCACCAATTTCATAAGTTGAATTTTCAAATATTTTGAATCTTTCAGTTGGTGGTTCATTTTTATCAACAACCTTTTCTTTGAGTTTTTCAGAAACTCCCTGTTTTGTGTTGGCTTTCTTTGGACAATTATGAGCAATATGACCAACAACATGGCATTGATAACAGGTTCGAGTATCCTTTCTATGAAAAACTCCAGTTCCTATTCTCTTCTTTTCAGCAAGAAACTCTTGGTTTGATTGACTCTAGAAAGAGCCTTTTGATTCTTCTTCAGCACTTCCACCTGAAACAAATTTTGCGTTTGTTTTAGAAATTTTCTCATTTTTAGAATTTTCAGGTGGAATAAAACCTAATCCTTTCTTTTTGTAGCTACCATTATGGTTTGGTTTCTTTTGAAAACCAGAACCAGAATTGTAACTCTTTTTCTTGTTTAAACGCTGTTAAACTCTTGAAGTGTATTTTTTAGGTTTTTCAGTAAGATTTAAATCTTTTATTTCAGAAATATTAATTTCTGTCATTTTGAAAACCTTTTTGATCATTTCAAATCTAACACTTCTTATTGGAAATTCTTTGTCAGAATATAATTTGTCAGAATCATTTAAAGTGTATGCAACTTCAAATGTTTCATCATCCAAATTTGATTTTGATAACAAAAACTCTTTACTGTAAACCTGTTTATCCATCGGTTTTGAATTGTTGAGTGACGAACTTGAACCTCCAGACTCAGACTCAGACTTTGACTCAGACTCCTCATCAGTATCCAACACCTGATCGACCACCTTTTTAATTAACTCAGACTCATGATCAGTGTCAGACGATGTGAAAGTGACGTCAATGTTTTCTGGTAAGTCATCAGTTGTATCGGTTTTTAACTTTATATTGACTGCTTTTTCGACTTGCTCCTCATTTGGTTTTCTGGGAGAATAACCTTCCCAGATCGGAGGGGGACACTTGTTATAGCTAACACTCGGTTTCTTACCAGTATCCTTCTTCTTTGGCTTGTCATCCTGAAATGCTTCGAAACCTGCAACAGTTGGATAAATTCGATCAATAAGATAATCAGAACTAGAATAACTTTGTAATAATCGTTTGATCCTCTCATTCTCAATTTTCTCGGTCTCCAACTCTTGCTTCTACTTTGCACTTTCTTCGATGTAGAAGTTAATAGCTTTCAGCTTCGTCATCATCGTTGCATTCATCATCGTCAAAGCATTTTCTCTTTCAGAATTTGTCTTTTGAAGACCAGTTACTGTTCTGTTCAAAACATCATAAGACTCCTTTACATAGTTGAGATTGAACAGTAATTGTTCTTTCATCTTCTCAAACTCAGCTAGCTTTTCATCTTTAGCTTCACATTCTTTGCAAGTCTCCAAACACTTTTGGCATGGTTTGATGACTTCCACAATCTTTTCAACTTCTATGATCTTTTCAACTTCAACAACTTTTTCAACTTCAGTCACCTTTTCTGCTTCACCCACCATCTCAGTCTCAGCAATTTTCTCAGCAACAATTGTAACTTCTTCACTTTGAATAATCTCATCTTTTTTATCACCAGTTTCCATCTTCATTTTCTTTTGTTCTTTTGCAGCTTGTTTCTCCTTCAGTTTCTTCAAGCGATCTGCAAAATAAAACTGAAAACTTTCAGGAGAGAGATGAGATTTTGCAACATTAATATGTTTTTCTTCCTCATCATCACTACTGTCATCAGTTGGAGATTGATCAAACTCAATTGACTTCTCAGAATTATCATCAGAAGAACCAGAATCAGATGGTGTTTGATCAAAAACAGTTTCTCTTTCTGAACTTTCATCTGATCTCTGTAAACTTTCTTCTGATGAAACAGACTTTTCATCTTCATTCTTCACACTAACACCAATAGATGTCATCCACTCGGTAAACATATCTGGTTCTTTCACGATCTTAGCAATGAAAGCTTTGAAATTTCCGTTCTCATCTGCAAACTGATCCCAGCTAAAACCTTCAGGTAACCTTTCATCATCTTGATTAATTAGGCATGCTTTGCTTTCGGATGAAATATACTTGTTCCAGTTAAAGTTTTCTTGATTTCCCAGGCATGCTTTCTTTGAATCCTCTATCACTTTTCTACCATGAGCCACTTGTGGTTCTTGTTGTTGTTGACCAACTTGTTGATATATGGCTTTCCGATAGTAATCATCTTTTCCGAACGGATTCTTTGCATCACCTGCTTCTCTATTCTTGCATTCTCTTTTGAAATGACCTTTCTCCCTGCATCGAAAACAAGTAACTTTAGATTTATCAAAACCTAAAGTAGAAACATGTGCATCAAGAAAGTCATTTCTTCCGGTAATCAGTTTGAACTTTTCTGCTCTTCTTAGGACACTAGCTAGACACCATTTGATGTCCATCAGTTCCATCTCTTCAGCGTCTATCTGATCGTAATCCTCCTTTGTTAGCATAGGATTTCCGATTCTCCCTGCAACCAAGCCTTCATAGGATAGTAATACAGAACCAAGTAATGCCATATGATCTTTCGCAACTTCTTCAGAAAAACTTTGACCATCTGGAAGATTCAATGCAATGTTGCACTGTATCACATAACCATTTCCATTTTTAGAACTTTGATGTTGAAAGCTTGATGTTGTATCTTTTGGATTAACACTCGGATATGAAGAGAATCCACTGCTACTGTTTGGTTTTTGATCAATCGTTTCTGATGAGTTTCCAGCACTGAAAGCAGTTTGAATCTTCGGGCTTCTCTCAACTTCTGGAACACTTCCTTTGTAATACATTTTCACGTCTTGTTGACCATTTGGATTGTTCATCATCGCAATCTTCTGCTGTTCCAGATCTTGACCTTCAATTTTCTCGATGAACTGAGAAATTGTTAACCCATCGTAAACTCCAGTGTTCTTCAAGATCATCAAGTAAGTTCCCCATTCCTTTTGCGGTAAAGCGTCAGCTAACTTGTCTACCCACTCTTCACGATCTTTTGTTATGCTCAGCATCGACATGGATCAAACTAAGTGGCAGTATCTTTCAATTAGCTTCTTTGTATCTTCCCCTGGCAAACTTGTAAAAAGATCAAATTCTTTCTTGAGCAGTGCCTTTTTGCTTTTAATCATATTCTCACTACCCTCAAACTTGACTTTAAGAGCATCCCAAATTGATTTTGAAGCTTTATCGTGCTGAAGCAACACAAAGATGTCTTCTTTGATGGCTTGTTGAAGTAAACTAATCATCATCTTTTCAGCTCTATACATTTCTCGTTCTTGGTCATTGAACTCAGAAATTTGTTTTTCAGTTTGCAATTCAGTACGAGGTAAAACATATCTCTTCAACATACACTCCCATGATCTCAGATGGTTAGCTTGTACCCAGTTTTCGAACCTATCTTTCCATCCGTAATACTCCTCTATGCTCATTAGCTTCGGGGGTTTTTGGGTAGTTCCCGTTTCCTTTTCCAAATTCATGTTTTGAGCAATGACAGCCGGAGTAGTCGGAGATGTGGCGAACGCGTTGTAGAAATCTTCACTCATGATTCTTGTTCAAGCGAAATCACCAAATACAGGTTCAAGCGGAATATCAAATTTCTCTTTCAAGCGAAATACCAGACTTGTCTTTCAAGCGAAATAAGTAATCCACAATTTCAAGCGGATTGTCAGTTGAAGCGGAATCACTAGCCTTTTGTTTCAAGCGAAATAACCAATCAACCAATTTCAAGCGGAATAAACAAACTCAAGCGGAATCACAATGTGTTCGTTCAAGCGGAATCTGGTCTGGGGTCCATTTCTACCACTTTTAAGCTGAATTTTGTTGTGAAACTTTCAAGGGTTTGTTAACATGCTGTTTTACACATACTGTGAAAAATTGATCCGATTTTGACGGTGAAATCTTGTTCTGATGAAGAGAAAAGGTGTAGAATTAAGAAAATGCAATGAAATCCAGCTGTAATCTGCAGAACTCCTCCTCCTGAGCTCTGATACCAGTTGTAGGATCGTATGGCTGACCCGAACGAGTCGTTCAGAGAAGTTTTGATCAATTTCAGAGGCGGAAACTAAGAAACTGACTTAGAAACGGCTTGTACTTCATTTTAAACAACTTGTAGATTGATATAACAACAAGTACAGTCAAGTACAGTCAAAGGATAAACCGGCAGCACCTCGGTATCCGAATCAAGAACTGTTCACTCTCCCCTGATTTCGCTTGGAACACACCTATATATAAGACTTGGGGTTTCGCTTGAAGGTGTCAAGAGTCAGTTCAAGCGAAATCACTTGTGTTGATTTCGCTTGAACATGTCACATGTCACTTTCAAGCAAAATCTCTTCCTTCAAGCAAAATTAACCTTTAAACACCCTAAAACTTCCTATTTTCTCGTTCTACGTGCCCTGATCTATCCTATCTAGTACAAGACTCGATACAAGACGAAGTCGACAGATGCATTAATTAAGTTATTAATGCGTAATGTGGTAGGCCCCTCTTTTGAAGGTGACGTTACCCTCGGCTAAGTGGTTTTAGTCAGCAGGGATACAATCCCAAGTAGCCGGGTTAATGTATTAACAGTAGTTTACATATGAGAGGATCAAGCCATTCGCACCCCCGCCATCCAATACCAGTGGGTATTGAAGGAGGTCCTAGTAAGCTTGACCCAGGTCCTTACAGGATCTATACACTGAACAAGGCAAGAACCTTACCAAACCATTCCCTTAACCCCCGACCAGGTAGCCAACATATCTCTATATAGACCGTAGAGATATGAATGGTGTAAATCTTTTATTTTATATAGACAGTAAAATAACGCCAAAACACCACAGACAAATGATAAGGAAGTTTCACCTTCAACATAAGAAACTAGTTATTAAAGTAATTAATATAAAACCAAATAAAAAGTGCGAAAAGATTAAAAATCAAAATTATTACACTAAATGCTTGTCTTCACCTAGTAATGTAAGAGACTTAGGCAAACATGGCCTATGATTGTCAAGAACTCTTACTATCAATCTTGGATCCTGAGACTACTACACACACTCTAAGGTGGATGATGGATGATGGTAGTTGTAACACCCCGTGTTCTCAAGGAGTCAAAGTCAAAGTCAAGGTCAAAGTCAACGACCGATCGCACGACTTGACTTATAGTGATTTTCTTTTATATGTTTATTTTAGTTGTATTATGTGGAGTAATTGTCAATAATCGAAGTAATCATGGTGCATTATTCGCTATTTAATTGACTTACGACTATGAACTATAGGAAGTAACAATGCGTTAAAGTTAAATGAACGATAATCAACTATGCTAATCGAATCGACATCGAATCATAATACGAATCGCGACTCGAAACACGTGTTCTGGATATTGCTTTATGTGTGTGTGCGCTAATTATGTGACTACTTGTGCATGTTTATTTATGTTATATGGGGTGATCAATCGAAACGCAATCGCAACTCAATTGAATCGCAATATACTCGAATACACGAAACGCAGTTAAATATAATGATTGTATGTTAGATATAGTAGTTGGGATTAAAAGTAATTTGATAAGCAACTCTATCGCATCGCTCACTCGAACCGTATCGCAACGCGCTACACGCGAATCAAAACCACGAAACTCATCACGCCGAACACTCGAACCAGGGCCAGCCGGCCAAACTGCCACTCGACCGGGCAGCCACTCGACCGAGCTGCCACCCGGCCGAGTTACCACTCGACCGGCCAGCACCTTTCCACTTTGGGAATCCTATAAATAGGCCATCACTTTCCACTTTGGGAAAATATTCAGACACCTTTCTCTCTCACTCGTTCCAGCCTGCTTTTCTTCGATTTCTCACAAATTCCGGTAAGATCTCACCCTAAATCTTGTACTTTCTTGATCTACACGCACTTCTACACCTTTCTATCTTTTGAATCTTAACTTTTAACCAAGAAATCACTAGATTGGAGGTGTTCAAGGGTGATGTCATCATGGTGTTCTTAGGAACTTCATGTTTTGGCTTCAATCCACCAAGAAAAACTTGAATCTAAAGGATTTCCACATGAATAAACAAAGATCTTGCACACATCTGAACATATTCACGGTGAAAAGGATTGAAAGATGGTTTTTCTAAAAATCTTTCAACTCTTTTACACTCAATGCACCCAAACCCGTTGGAATCGGAGATAATACTGATCGTCTACTCATTCTTAGTGATGTATCGGTCTTAGATCCAAGTTCCATCTAAAAAGTAGTGATTTCGGGTTTGAACACGAACAACCGTCTTGAACTGTGCACTGTCGGACTAGGTTGATTCTTGTTCGGTCAGGTCATTGGGGACAAGATGGGGTTCTCATTGTTTAAATCAGCTATCACAACGTCTCGTTCAAGTTACAACATTTCAAACAAAATCAAGTAACAAAAACGGTCAGAACGATGGGACAAGTTGCCATCCGATCGGAATGCTGTCCGACTGGGTTGCCACTCGAGTGACCCACTGTATGATCAAGTTGTACCTTGACTCAAAACTTAAACAATTTTCAACATGTTCAATAATGTGACACCTGTGTCACTTCAACCATCAAACAAATGCCAAACCAATGAAATATTGTATTTCATACTTGGGATTTGTATAAATATGTGTATTGCCTGCACATATCAATTCTTGTTCGATTTCAAGCTTTAAATCGCTTTCTGGAAGGTTATACGCGCACTGATGCGTAAATATAACCAGTTTAATGCAACGAACACTTTGGAATAGTGAAATAGGCTTAACATACCTTAAATAACCCCCACATAACTTTGAAATAAGTTTTGGATGGTTTGGTGTGTTGAAATCAAGATTGTTCGATCGCAGGGACTATTTATGTCAAACTGCGAAACTATACCGATTTGTATGGTAACGAACATTCTGGAACTTGATCATAAGTTAAACATACCCCAAATATCTTTTACATAGCTTAGAAATAGGTTTTGAGAGGATCGGTATGCTAAAATAAACTTTATTGATCAATAGGGACTAAAAGCGTCAAAAAGTGCACAACTTTGCATTTTCGCGCATATCTTTCGTTCTGAATATATCCGGACATCCAAAAATTTATGTAAGCATTAAAATATTTTATTTTAGTGTTTGGCATAATAAAATTCCATTCGTCGCGTAATTTGGATCGTTTTTGCGTTCATTACGATTTCCGTCGTAATTAACCGAACAACGCAACCGTACGACCAAACGAACCGACATCCGAGATGTTTTTGAGCATATTTTAAGTTCCCTATACTTTAACTTTATTTTAGAGCCTTGAAATGGGGTTAACGGGGATTAAAAGTACCAAAAAAATCAAGTTTTACAAGAGCAGGGAGCATTTTTGAAATTTCTGACCAGATTCAATGAACCTAGTCAAATTTTGAAGTTTTGATGGTTTTAGCCCATGGTTTTGCAAACTATGGGCTGGTATTTAATGGTATTTCTGATACCATGGGCTTAAACTGTGCCCATGGTTTTGCAAAACAAGGGGCCCATGTGTACGGACTAGATCGAAGCATGTTTCTCGACGAACGATCTTAACGGTTGTGCCATATCTATAAATACCCACCTTGTGTTTGCTCAAAACCCATATTTGAATCTGATTTTGGTTCTCTAATTTGAAGTTTATGCTTCATACCTGAGAGTAAATCGGATCAAATCTTGCGGGGACCCTTTGTAAGTATTCTTTCGTTCTTTTATCGCATTTCGAGTCTGAAAGTCAAACTGCGTTTGACTTTCTGCATTGACCAGTTTATGGTCAATGCGAAGTTTGTTTGAACTTCATAATGTGAGCGTAATCACGATGGTTATAGTCCCTAGTGACTATACCTACTGATTACCACTTTATCTAGGTTTAGTGACGAGTCGTAGTTTCGGCCAAAATGTGTATTCTCGCGTATTTTGAAACCAAACTACTTTTAGGTATCAAAACCGTTTGTTTTGATACCAAACTTGTTTTCTAACTTAACTAAACATGTTCTAGCATGTTTAGCTCGTCACTTTAGGTTTAGTGCTTATGTAGAGTCGTAAGTCAAGCGGTCTAAACAACCGCTTAGACTTTCGAACTAGACCCGTTTGGTCGATCATTAGGATCCGACCAAACATGTTTAGTGACCATGGTTGTATAGGGAATAACCTTTCAAGGTTATACCTTATGGTCACGTCGTTTAGCTAGTTATATGATAGGTAGTTTATATGCCTTAGGAAAATTACCAACATACCCTTTTTATGCATAATTGATATTTAAGCATATGTAACCCAAACTTTTGTCACTTAACTGATTATGCAACATAATTAAACATGTTTAGGCATATAATACTTGTCATAGGACTAGTTAGGCGGTCCGAACGCGTTTTGCGCGAACGACGCGTTAAAGTAGCATAAGCTACCTAAACGGGTCGTAATGGGTCGTAAGCACTTAGGTTAGGTTTCATTTTAGTATGTAGGCCTTGTTAAACCATATCATATGCGATCCCACACTCATTTGGTTTACGAGACCTCATCCTATCCGATCTTCCGATTTAGGCCCGGTTTATTTATGTAGTTACCTATATTAGGTGCTGTTCGATTTCCGTGCTCCCTCTAGCTTGCTTGGTAGTTGTTCAAGAATTCTAAGCACCCTCAAGTGAGTACATAGTCCCCTCTTTTACTATTTTCAAATGTTTTGGGGTGAAGCATGTGTACCTATTTGTTATGTTCTTGTTTTTAAAAGTATAATTGATTATACATATTAGTACTTATCTTTTTACAAACTGAATGATTATTTATGGTTTAAACTCTAATTTTTCTTAAACATTATAAAATTAATTGTTGGATAGTACTTATTTTTGTTCACCAGACCGGTTGTTAGTATGATATAGCGCTATAGGAATTGACACCCCATTCC
>JARYGA010022585.1:0-23170 GCA_030545235.1 Helianthus tuberosus | reverse complement strand
GAATGCTGGACATTATATACTGATGGTGCATCCAATGTAAGAGGTGTAGGTTTAGGTATACTACTAAAATCGCCACATGGGGACATATTACCCCAGGCTATTAGGTGTGAATTTCCTGCTACTAATAATGAGGCAGAATATGAAGCTTTAATTGCAGGATTGGAGTTGGCTAAGAATATGAATATCAAAAATTTGCAAGTGTATGTTGACTCCTTCTTAATTGTTAGGGGTGGATTTCTAAATGATCAGTGATCCTTATTTACTGTTGGGTTTAGTGACCCTCAATTCTGTCTGAAGTAGTGATCCTCAGAAGTGTTGCAGGATCAGGATCATGGATCACTATAAGGATTCCTGTACTAACGATTATCTACTTTGAATTCATAATTATTTTGCAGGAGTATCAACTTGGACTTGGTCTTGGCGATATTCCTGGAGAATATTCTAAGTCTATTCCGCACGTGCTTGGCCAGAAATGGACGTTATGGAGTCGTGGAGGACTTGCACCATTTGCGGACAGTTAGTTAGGCTAGATATTTTCTAATTTTAAGGGGGTAGTGACCTATCTTTTACAACACTTGGCTATTTTTGGCTACACACACACTCATACAACTGCTCTCATCAGCTATCGCTAACACACTTGGCGATTACACACATTTTCTACACAATACACTATAGTGATCCTTGTAATCAGCTCGCTATCATCCGAAGTTGTAATACATTTCTTGTTTAATTTGAGTTGGTGATCAGTAGTTTCCATCACCCGAGGTTTTTTATGCCGGAGATCATTCATTGATCAAGGGATTTTTCCTCGTATAAATCTTCGTGTCACTTGTTCATTACACTTCATAGTGATCCTTATTGTTGTTCATCAATTCAAGCACCATACCTCACAACAGAAAGTTTGGTTACATTGTCATTGCTTGATTTTTGACCAAAACAGTTTGGCGCCCACCGTGGGGCAATTGGTGCTTTGTTCCTAGAAAGATTCGTATTTTCGTGGTCATTTCGGTTCGCTACAACCAAACAGATGGCTTCCTCAGTGAAGAATACTTCAAGTTTGATGCCCTCATTCAGTTCTTCACAAGGCGTTCCTCCTTTGCCTCCACCACCTTCTGGATCCCAGAAGAATGTTGAGAATGCTGCGAAGAAACCAACTCCTATTTTCCAAAAACCACCTACTTCTTCTGTTTCAACTAATCCTACTACTAATGATCTTTATGCCCTGATTTTGCAGATGAGGAATCATGCACAAGAGCAGGATAAAACCAACGAAAGGATCCTCCAGGAGATCGATGAAATCAAGAAACAGAAGAAATCAGTGGAGGATCACTCCCCTCTGATGCCAAGGTCGCTGAACTTCGACACTCCGGTCATAACTTCCCAACACTCAGCAGTTCCGGACGTGCAATACTTGGGTGAACTACCAGGAAGGCGTTATGGAACAACAACAATGAGTCAGGCATTTGGCTCTTACTTCTAGCCGCATGAATCCTCTTCTCAACCATCAGGATCCTCCTCTCAGCACCAGGGATACTTCATGTCAGGAGGATATGTGGGAACGCATGCGGTACAAGGATCCTCCCAGGTCCAAGGATCCTCCCAGATCCCAGGATCCTCTTTGGTCCCAGGATCCTCTCTGGTCCCAGGATTCTCCCTTGTTCAAGGATCCTCCCTGGTCCCAGGATCCTTTCAGGTTCAAGGATCATCTCAATTACAAGGATCCAACCTCCTTCAAAATCAAGGATCCTTGAGAAGTATGCAGCCTCAGAACTCGGACGTTCATCAAGGAGACTTCATACCAATGCAGACCGTTGCCTCCTCTGGTCCTTCAATCATGCCAGAGTCTCGACAAAATGGATTCACATCCGCAATTCCAAACTCGAATCCTGTGGGAGGTAACACTTTTAATAATTTATATAACACTAACCATGGCTTTATGCAGGATACAGGTATCAATCAGGCCATAGCTAGGGAGCTACAGAAGCTAAATGATATGATATCCAGTGTACCAGGAGTGGTTAAACCCATTCCTGAGATTGCGGATGGTAGCCATAGGATATCTCGTTTTGCACCACCTTTATGTGATGCTGAGATACCTAAAAGATTCCAGATACCATCAATGAAGCTATATGATGGTTCAACGGATCCAGAAGAGCATGTAGCTTAGTACAGGGAGAGGATGGAGATCAATCCAATTCCTGAAAGGTTGAAAGAAGCATGTCTATGCAAGGGATTTGGATCCACACTTACAGGATCTGCTCTTAAATGGCTGCTAAGTCTTCCCCCTTACTCTATTACTTCATTTGCTAATTTAGTTAACTTGTTCAATAGTCAATTCTCTTGTAGTAGAAAGTTTGAACGATTAACTAGTGATTTATATAGGGTAACACAAGGTCAAAATGAATCACTTAGAGATTATATCACTAAGTTTAGTAAAGAATCCTTAGATATTCCTAATTTGGATATTGCTACGGCTGTAGAAGCCTTTAAAATGGGATTGCTTAGGGATTCATTATTCTATGATGATCTTGTTATGACACCTTGCAGGAATCTTGATGAAGTAAGGACTAGGGCCCTTAGGTTCATCTGCCTAGAGGATGACAAAAGGATCCAGGATAGATTGACAGGATCCTCAAAACAGGATAAACAAGGATCCTACTTCAGGAACAACAAATCCAAGTCCTACAACAGATCTGATAACCAGAATGTGCACGCAGTGGAACAAGAAGAGGATGATGAGGATTATCCTCCTATTTCTGAATATTTTTTTTCTGTTGATAACAATGAACTAATCCTTGCAATGCAGAATCTAGGTGAGAAAGCTAGGTGGCCAAGGAAAAGTGTTAAACCAGCTGCTACAAAGGATAAATCCAAGTGGTGTGCATATCATGAGGATTTTGGGCATCTCACTGAAGAATGTATTGCACTTAGAAAGGAAATTGGTTACTTGTTGAGCAAGGGGCATTTAAAGGAACTCTTGGGACGAAAGAAGTCAAGGACCCAGGATCCTAAAAGGATCCCGGAAAGGGCTCCTGCTCCTCCAGCAGATGCACAAGTCATAAATTTCATATCCGGTGGATCAGACATCTGTGGTACATCCTTCTCAGCAGCAAAAAGACACGCTAAGGAAAACAAGATGGATAATGGAGACAGACCCGTCCGGACCTCCGTTGTCACCCAGGATAAAGTCATTACTTTTGATGAGGATGATCGTGTTGACATCCAGGATCCTCATCATGACGGTCTTGTAATTACATTGTTTATTTCTAACCACTTTGTTCGCAGGATCCTTATAGATGGAGGAAGCTCTGTGAACATCATTCAGCTGGATGTTCTTAAGAAAATGAATATCCCAGAGTCTGATATTATCCCAAGATCCTCAGTACTTGTGGGATTCAGTGGAGAAACAAATAATACATTGGGGGACATCAAACTCCCAATCTATATTGAAGGATTGCATTCTTATCAAAAGTTTTGTGTTATTGATTGCTTGTCGTGTTGTAATGTTATCCTTGGCAGGCCATGGATACATGATATGAAGGCAGTCCCATCCACCTATCATCAGTGTGTAAAGCTTCCAAGTCCATGGGGAGTGGTGAAAATTGAGAGTGATCAACAGGAGGCTAAGAATTGCTATACCTCATCAATGAAACCAGCCTCAAGACCAAGGGAGCAATATCAATTAAAGTATCCTTCAAGAAATGTCTTGGAGGCAAGAGAACAGGATTTAAAAGAAATCCTCATGGATCCTGATGATCCTGAATCCAAGATCTTCATAGGGTCAGGGATCCTTAGCGATATTGAACGGGAGCTAGTATCCTTTCTCAAAAGAAGGAAAACCACCTTTGCCTGGAAACATGAAGATATGACAGGTATATCTAAAGATATAATTACTCACAAACTTGGCATTGACAGGTCATTCAAGCCGATTCATCAAAAGAGGAGGAAGTTTGCACCTGAAAGAAATGCTATTATCCAGGAAGAGGTAGATAAGCTACTTCGAGCAGGTATGATTAGAGAGGTTAAGTATCCAAGATGGTTAGCCAATGTGGTTGTTGTTCAAAAGAAAAATGGAAAGTGGAGGGTATGTGTCGACTTTACAGATTTAAACAAGGCATGTCCCAAGGATCCTTTTCCATTACCCCATATTGACTCCATGGTGGATGCTACCGCGGGTCATGAGTTGTTAACCTTTATGGATGCTTCATCTGGATTTCAACAAATTCAGATGGAACCATCCGATCAAGAGGATACAGCCTTTATGACCCCAACTGGTATATACTGTTATATTGCTATGCCATTTGGATTAAGGAATGCAGGTGCTACTTATCAAAGGCTAGTCAATATGATGTTCAAGGAGCAAATTGGACACACTATGGAAGTCTATATTGATGACATGGTGGTTAAGTCCAAGAAAGCTGAGGATCATCTTAAACACTTGGAGGAAGCATTCAATATCCTTGATAAATATAATATGAAACTTAATCCTTCTAAGTGTCATTTTGGTGTAAAGGCAGGTAAATTCTTAGGATATATGGTGACAAAGAGGGGCATTGAAGCAAGTCCAGAGCAAATTAAGGCTATTGTGAATATCAAATCTCCTGCCAATGCTAAGGATGTGAAAAGGTTGACTGGCAGGATCGCAGCCTTGAACAGATTCATATCCAAATCCTCAGAAAAGTGCAAGGAGTTCTATGACATCTTGAGGAAGAACAAGAAATTTGAATGGACTCAAAAGCATGAAAGTGCCCTTAAAGCTCTTAAGGATTACCTATCCTCAGCCCCAGCCTTGATGAAACCAGAAAAGGGAGATGTGTTATCCTTATACTTGGCGGTATCCTCAAAAGCAGTAAGTGCGGTCCTTGTTAAGGATCACCAAGGTACACAACATCCTGTTTATTATGTAAGTAAGAGCTTACTTGATGCTGAATCCAGGTATTCACACTTAGAAAAACTTATCCTTGCATTAATTATGGCATCTACTAAATTGAGACATTATTTTGAAACTCATGCCATTATTGTCAAAACTAATTTTCCAATTAAGAATGTCCTCAGGAAACCTGAAATGTCAGGAAGGATGGCTAAGTGGGCAGTGAAGCTTAGTGCATATGATATAAGATATGAGCCCAGGACAGCCATTAAATCCCAAGCATTAGCTGACTTTGTGGCAGATTTCAGTAGTGATTTGCAAAAGGAAGCTGAATTAGAAGTCCAGCAGCTAGAGGAAACCAAGGATCCTTGGATACTGTTCACTGATGGATCCTCCAATGTAAATGGAACAGGGCTTGGAATACTACTAAAATCGCCACAGGGGGATATAATACCCCACTCCATAGCTTGTGAATTTCAAACTACCAACAATGAAGCTGAATATGAAGCCTTGATAGCTGGTTTTCAAATTGCAAAGCACATGAGGATCAGGTACCTTGAGGTACATGTAGATTCTTTGTTGATCACTAATCACTTTAATGGATCCTATGTTGTTAAAGGTGAAAAGCTAATCAAATATTTGGAGATAGTCAAAGAATTTGCACTCTCTTTTGTATCCTTTAGTTTGACACAGGTACCAAGGGAAGAGAATGCAGAAGCTGATGCATTAGCCAATTTAGGATCATCTTTGAAGATTCCTGAGGATATCAAGATCCCTATTATCCATATCCTGACCCCTGCTATCAAGGATCATGTAGCTATGGAGATAGGAGAAGATTCTGCAATCATCCCTAGTGATGATACCCAATCTCATTCAGGATCATGGATACTCCCAATCATGAGATACATACAACATGGAGAAATCCCTACAGGAGAAAACCCAAGGGCTTTCAAAATTAAGGTATCTCAATTTACAATATTAAATAATATGTTGTATAAACGATCTCTTGCAGGACCATATTTAAGATGCATTGAGGATCCTGAAATTCAAGAAGTCCTAAAGGATTTCCATGAAGGAGATTGTGGAAACCACACTGGGGGCAGGGCATTATTCTCAAGGATCCTGAGGACAGGATACTATTGGCCCACTATGAAGAAGGATGCTGTGGAGTATGCCAAGAAGTGTGATCCTTATCAGAGGCATAGTAATATCCTTCACCAACCAGCAGAGCTCTTGCATCCTATATCCTCTTCTTGGCCATTCATGAGATGGGGAATGGATATAGTTGGAAAGCTTCCTAAGGCACCTGGTGGAAAAGTATTCATGCTTGCTATGACTGATTACTTCTCTAAGTGGATAGAGGCCGAAGCCTTTGCTCAAGTCAGAGAAAAGGAAGTTATATCCTTTATTAAAAGAAACATTATTACTAGATTTAGTATCCCTTCTGAGATTATTTGTGATAATGGATCCCAATTTATTGGGAACAGAACCACTAACTTTTGTGACAGTTGGGGGATTAAGATGATAACATCAACACCAGTCCATCCACAAGCTAATGGTCAGGCAGAGTCATCCAACAAAATCATCATCAACAATTTGAAGAAGAAGCTTGGATCCAAGAAAGGAAAATGGGCAGAATAACTACCTTATGTGCTTTGGGCTGATAGGACAACTCCCAAGAATGCTACAGGCCAAACTCCATTTTCTTTGGTATTTGGGGCAGAATCAGTGATCCCTACAGAGATGGTGGTTCCAACTGCAAGAACAAGCAGTCGTGATCTTGAAGAAAATGCTGAAAACTTGATTCAAGACTTGGATACTATAGAAGAAATCAGGGATTTAGCAAGGATAAGGATGGCCAGTTATCAACAAAGGATGGCTGGAGCTTAAAACAAAAATGTCAGGCTCAGGAAATTCCAAGTTTGGGATATGGTATTAAATAAAGCATTTCAAAACACCACCAATCCTGCTGATGGAAAGCTAGCACCAAAATGGGAAGGCCCCTATTTGATTGAAGCTGAAGCAGGAAAGGGGGCATATCGATTGTTAACAATGGAAGGTGATTTGCTACCAAGAGCTTGGAATGCTGTCCATTTGAAGAAATATTTCATGTGATCATGATCCGTGATCCTTACCAGACAAATATCCTTGAAGGATCCCCACTGACAGATGATCCTCTTTCTGGTAACATTCCAATCTCAAACTATTTCATTCTTTTTATTCTCTTACAAGGATAAGGATCCTGCGTCCTTTATCCTCCTTTTACTTGATTCTGAGTTTTGAAGGTTTAGGTATCCTTAACTAAGGATTGAGTATCCACAGAAGTATCCAGTTATCCTTTGGGCTTGACCCCAGTTATTTGGGCTTGACCCCAGTTCTTTGGGCTAGTCCCCAGTTTGGGCCTGTCCCCAGTTTCGCCAGTAGCGCACGATGATCCTGGTATAGTTCATGGCAATGGGACCAGTACCCACTTTAGGGGCTGACAATTTCATTGTACTGGCTATATTCAGGATCCTACGTATAATGGTAGACTTACCATACATCCGTTCCTAAGGTTTCTAACGTTTTCACGTTAGCTAAGGTTTTGGCATTTTCATGTCACTAAGTTTGGATAGTCGCCAGTGAGGGCCATACTCCAGTTTACATACGATCCTTTGGGCTTGTCCCCAGTTATCCTTTGGGCTTGTCCCCAGTTACGAACATTCATCTTATATTGGCTCAGTCCCAAGCAATATCTTATTTCAGGTTTGTGAAGATAAATGACCAAGGATTCTTGATCCTTACTTTCAACTAAGGTTTGTATCTTGGGTTATCCTAATTTTAAGTGTTAAAGGATAGGATCCTAACTTGGATTCTCAGGTATGATCCTTAACTGTTTTGATTTTATTCATTATGTATTTAAGTGACACTTATCCTTTGACAACTGAACTTATGATCTTTAAACTATTTTTTATGTGATCCTTGATCATATCCTTAACTCTTAAGGGATATTTTTTAAATTTTTTCCTTACTTGATAAGTTTAAACAACATGAACATCACAATAGATTGAAAAATAAAATAACCATAAGGATATCAACACAGGATATAGCCAAAAAGTTAAAGTCATTTTATTCACAAAAGCTTAAACCCTTTTAAGGTTGTCAAAATTGCCAACCCATGTTTCTACCAGCAAAACGTGGCCCGTCCACATGGGTTGGCAAAGGGTGTCCATTGTTCATAGGTCTAACAAGTGCAGGAAATTAAAGACGGCAGGATCACAATGGCTTCATCCCCCAAACAGAGGATCCCTCCACCATTTGTAATCCTACCTATTGTTCAAAGGATCATCCATGATCCTCAACCCTAATTACTATTGTTCAAGTATAGACCAACCATTGTTTATCAAAACATCATCAAAACAAAAAAACCATAACCAAACTAAAAAATGGGCTCCGGCTACGTCTAGAAATGTCCTTCATCGCCCATTCAAGCAGCCTACACCTTCGCTGCATCATCATCCCCTCCAGCTCCAGTATCCTTTGCATGATCTTTGCCACTACCACTAGCCTCAATTACCAGAACCTCATCAGCCTCATCCTCATCCTCCAATTCAGCCAGCCTAGCCTTCTAGCCTTCCACATCCCAGCTGCTCCTATCAAAGGCAGGATCCTGAGCTTCTTGAGCCATCTGCAATTTGGTCTTGTACATGGCAATGGCAGCGGAGACCTTAGCATCCTCCGTGATCTCGCTCTTCTCATAATCAAAATTAATCAGGATTGTAGCTGTCTGAGCTTTGGCATCTTTGAGATCCTTTTGGAGGTCAGCAATTTTAAGATCCTTGAGCAATGCGACTTGTTGGAGGTTAGCAATCTTCTTGTCCTGCTCCTCGACATGCCCAACGTAGTCTTCAATCTCAGCAAATTTCCGCAAAGAAGATAAAGAACAGTTCAAGAACAGGTGATCCTCAAGTAAGCTGGATACCTAAAGCAGGGACAAGGATCCTTACATCGTTGAAGTACTCGAGGAATTGATGGTGGATTAGAGGCAGGCCTTGTAGGTTGTCAGCTTCGGAAGTCTTTCTCTTCTTTCCACCTCTTCCCTTTGAAGTGGTAGCTTTGGGGATTACAACGGAGGGGCTAGCAGCAGATTTTTTCTTGGATCGGACGGTGTCAAGCTCAGTGACACTAAATTTGGAAGCAGATCTTGATGACTTTCCAGCGCCTACACACCCAAAACAGATAAGTGTCCTTATTCTATTCATATATAACTATTTATTTAAACATTTGAATATAAAAAGAACAGGATACTTACTTGACATGGTGACAGAGCCTGAGGATACCTCTTGAGAATCCTGGGTGTTTGTTTTGAATGATCTCGTGGCAGGATCAAGTTTTCTAAAAGCAGCAAGTCTCCCCTTGGTGGCAGCTGAAGGAATAATATGCGAGAATGTGATAGCTGTACAAAAGAAACAAAAGCATATTAGTAATCATTATCAGAAATGAGCTTACTTAGTGATCCTTCTAAGGATCCTCCTACCCTACCATGGGTGCTCCATTTCCTTGGCAGATCCTTTCCATCCGGGATAGAATCCATTCTGACGAAGAAGAACCACCGTTTCCAGTTGGTATCATTTTTAGTAGCTTTAAAGATGGGATGTTCTTTTCCGGGTTTACGCTTGAATAGATATCGGTGGGATCCAAATGTGGTAAGGTCATACATCTCGGCCAATTCTGGCATTCCCAAGTCAATTCCTTCTTGCTCAATGATCCTTTCAAGGGTATACAAGACCCTCCAGATCATTGGCATAGCTTGAATATAGGAGATGCCGGTGAGGGAGAAAAAGGATTGGGTGAATTCAGGGAAGGGATACGAATATCCTATTGTGAAAGGTGTAACAGGAAAGGCAATCCAAGTTTCAGAGATATAGTCACTCAAAGCAGTTGGATCAAAGGGTTTGAAAATGGTCTTCGCCGGGAAACAATAGCGAATTCTGTCTATTTGTGGATCAGAGAAACAGCATATTTCTTTCACTGAATCTTCAATGATCCCCTGGCTCTTGAGAGGACTTTCCTTCTTATGATCCTTGGCTGGTGAGGATCTCAGCATCATCTTGATTTGAAGAAGGTGGAGAAAGATGAACAGAGGAAGAAAACGTAAAAGAAGAAAAGGAAAAGAGTTACCTGCTTGATCGTCGGATGAGAATTTAAAGGGAGTTCTCTTGAATTTGAATGCTGATTGATCCCTATCTCTAACTCCTATTTATAATAATGATTCTGCAGGATAGTCATCTCACTGACGTCATGATCGTAACGGCTAGTCCGACTCCAACGGCTAGTTATCTGGTTAATTCGTTACGGATAAGAACAAAATATAACTCATTTATTTACATAATTACTCCTTATATTTTGGGGGCAATTGTTAGGGTTGGATTTCTAAATGATCAGTGATCCTTATTTACTGTTGGGTTTAGTGATCCTCAATTCTGTCTGAAGTAGTGATCCTCAGAAGTGTTGCAGGATCAGGATCATGGATCACTATAAGGATTCCTGTACTAACGATTGTCTACTTTGAATTCGTAATTGTTTTGCAGGAGTATCAACTTGGACTTGGTCTTGGCGATATTCCTGGAGAATATTCTAAGTCTATTCCGCACGTGCTTGGCCAGAAATGGACGTTATGGAGTCGTGGAGGACTTGCACCATTTGCGGACAGTTAGTTAGGCTAGATATTTTCTAATTTTAAGGGGGTAGCGAGCTATCTTTTACAACACTTGGCTATTTTTGGCTACACACACACTCATACAACTGCTCTCATCAGCTCTCGCTAACACACTTGGCGATTACACACATTTTCTACACAATACACTGTAGTGATCCTTGTAATCAGCTCGCTATCATCCGAAGTTGTAATACATTTCTTGTTTAATTTGAGTTGGTGGTCGGTAGTTTCCATCACCCGAGGTTTTTTATGCCGGAGATCATTCATTGATCAAGGGCTTTTTCCTCGTATAAATCTTCGTGTCACTTGTTCATTACACTTCATAGTGATCCTTATTGTTGTAAATCAATTCAAGCACCATACCTCACAACAGAAAGTTTGGTTACATTGTCATTGCTTGATTTTTGACCAAAACATTAATAACTAATCATTTTAATGGAAGCTATGCAGTTAAAGGAGAGAAGTTAATCGGGTATCTCGAAATTCTTAAAAAATTAGCAGGATATTTCGATACTTTTACACTTGAACTGGTACCAAGAGAAGACAATAGTGAAGCTGATGCCTTGGCAAATCTAGGATCATCGGTCAGGATACCAGAAGGACCCCGGATACCAATATTACATATCCTATATCCTGCGACGAATCCTCAGGATAAGGAAGTAATAAGTATTCAGGATCCTGATGATGGCTATCTTGAGGAGGATCCTAAGTCCTGGATAGCTCCAATCATGAGATATCTAAAGCAAGGATACATCCCAAAGAATGAGAATCCTAAAGCCTTTAGGATGAAGGTATCACGATTCACTATTATAAATGATGTTTTGTATAAGAAATCTCTTGCAGGACCATATCTGAGGTGCTTGGAGGATCCTGAAACCAAGGAAGTACTTCAGGATATACATGAAGGGGATTGTGGTAACCATACTGGGGGTAGGTCATTATTCTCAAAAGTATTAAGGACATGATATTATTGGCCGACAATGAGGAAAGATGCCACAGAATATGTTCGAAGATGTGATGCATGTCAAAGACATAGTAACATACTGCATCAGCCTGCTGAACCATTATATCCTATTGTTTCCCCTTGGCCATTTATGAAGTGGGGTATGGATATAGTGGGAAAGCTTCCAAAGGCTCCAGGAGGGAAGGTTTTTATGTTGGCAATGACAGATTATTTCTCCAAATGGGTTGAAGTCGAGGCATTTGTCCAAGTCAGGGATCAAGAAGTGGTATCCTTCATAAAGAGAAATATCCTGACCAGATTCGGAGTACCAGCCGAGATAATCTGTGACAATGGTTCTCAATTTATAAGTAAGAGGACTACTGACTTTTGCAAGAGTTGGAGAATCAAAATGATTACGTCTACTCCGGTACATCCTCAAGCAAATGGACAAGCTGAATCCTCAAACAAGATAATTGTCAACAACTTGAAGAAAAGATTAGGGGCCAAGAAAGGAAGATGGGCAGAAGAATTACCCTTTGTTTTGTGGGCTGATAGAACGACGGTAAAAAATGCAACTGGTCAAACCCCGTTTTCCTTAGTATTTGGAGCAGAAGCAGTGATCCCGACAGAAATGGTGATACCCACAGCAAGATCCAACCTCTGGAATCCTGAGCAGAATCCTGAAGTCCTATGCCAGGAGTTGGATACTATTGATGAAACAAGAGATGCAGCACGGCTAAGAATGGCGGCATATCAACAAAGGATATACAGAACATACAACAAGAAGATAAGGATTAGAAGGTTCAAAGTTGGAGATTGGGTGTTAAGAAAAGCTTTTCAGAATACTACCAATCCTGCTGATGGAAAGCTGGCTCCGAAATGGGTAGGACCATATGAGATTGAATCAGAATCAGGAAAAGGTGCATACCGACTCAAGGATATGGAGGGGGATATGCTACCGAGATCTTGGAATGCTATACACCATAACTTTATTTCAACTAAGTTTAGAATTTAATTTCTAACTCAAGATGGTATGAATTCTATCTCTTTTAAATATGTTTGATTTGATTTGTTCTTTGAAACCCAATACTAACTTAAGCATCGGAGGGGTGTTAGCTTGTTTAAGGATGTTTTGCAGTATATGCTCCGGGATATAGCTCCAGGATGCTCACTCAGGATACTTCGGAAGATTAGAGGATTGGCCCCCTCTCTCACGTATAAGGGATCTTGATCCCTTCACAGGTTTAAAGGTATTCACCTTTCTTCTGAATTGGGTTTAAACACCCCGCCTGGAGCGCAAGTTATTCGGGAATAGTTCAAGGTGACGGGACCAGTCCATGTAAAAGTGGCTGACAATTTCGTTACTATTGGCTATATCCTGAATCCTAAAGGTATATGAGGATTGATCACCCTCTCTCACGAAAGGGTATTTTCATACTCTCTAAGGTTTAAAGGTTTTCACCTTTCTAAGTCTTGGAGTTTATACACTCCCGCCTGTAGCGCATGAAAATCTGGGATTTCCCCCAGGATACGAGGGATTCATCCCCAATACATTTTTTGGGTTTTACCCCTGTAACACGAAAAATTGTCTATACAATGGGAACTGATATCCAGAAGATTTCTAAGTATTTGAAGACATTGTACACAGGGGACATTCCTACTAAGGCAATGGTGTAAAGCTCAAAGGGTAAGGCTCAGACCTAATACACTGAGTGTCTCAGACAGGGGACATCTTTATTGGAAGAGTTGCAAGGGGATTGAAGTTTGAGAATAGGATTATACCCTATTCCTGGTATGATCTTTCCTTTGTAAACGTTGTTTAAGTTTTTAACAGTACTATGTTTGGTAAAAGGTTAAACATCCTGATTAGGATAAATTGTCAGAATATATTTTCAAAATATATTTTCGAAATACTTTTCAGGATATTTGATTAAGATATTTGAAGCTAGTACTGGTTTGAAACTTTGATCAAGCAAGTATCGTCAAAACAGGTTTTAAAAATGGACTATCTTTTAATTTTCTCTAAAGGTGATTGAAGTTTTAGAAATTCTATTTAATAAAAGTTTTCATAATATATCACTGAGTATATTTTGCAAAACTAAGGTCTGTAATAAGAAAGACAGGAAGTGATAGCAAGAAAAATGAAAGATGAAATTATTGGAAATAAACGGTACTAGTTGATAACCAAAGGCTTCATCCTGAAACCTAGGACCCATCCACCTTCGGCTATCAAATTGTTTTGATACGGAAAGAAAAATTGTTCATAAGACATAAAATTGTTCAAACAAAAGGAAATAAGTTTTAGGGGGCAGTGCCATCTTCGTTCGCGGTAATTTCAGCAGCATCCGTCTCAGGATCCACCTCAGCATCCCTCTCAGCATCGTTAGCTTTTTCAGCTACTTTGGAAGATCCTTCGGCAGCTGGTGTGGTAGAAATGCCGCCAAGATTCTTTAGCTTCGTTTCCCAGGCACCAACGTCCCAAGAAGGGCATTCAAAACCTAGTGTTTTGGCTTCATGGGCCAACTTCATCCTGGCCTGGAGAAGAGAAGTGACGACGGAACTCTTAAGGCTATCCCGGTAGCTGACCATATCCTATTCATGTTGCGCATGGGCAGCTTCAAGATCGGCTTGGGCTTGAAGAGTAGCTTTGTTGAGAGCAGTCTGGTGTTCTTGAATCATAGCCTTGAACTTCTCCTCGTAATGACGAGATTTGGCGGCTGCAATCATGCCTTGATTGGAGATCGTGACCTCTGCTTCCTTTAACTTGGACTCAAGCGTCTTGTTAGGCCCGCAGGATTCTTGATATAGATGAACCAGACGTTCAAGACCCTGCGAAAGTAAGAGGACAGGTATTGATTTTGATAAATCTTTGTAAATGATATAAGCTGCAGGATGTGGTTTGAGAATACTAACCTGGTTAAGAAAGGAATTCATAAACCCGCTAGCTTCGATGAACCCGTGCTTCTCATAGGGAAAAGTGTCAGAGATGACGGGGGAATCGGGCTCTTTCCTTTTACGAGAGCTGGAGCTCCGGGGCTTGGTAGTTGGCAAGGGTTTGGTAATGACAATGGCTTTAGAACCACTGGGTTTGGATGAGGCTGTGGCCTTAGGATTGGGTTCCTTCTTGATCTGAACCTGATCAGAATAGCTGTCCAACTCGTCGAGATCAAAGACTTCAGGGATGTTAGCCGGTGCTGCATAAAGGAAAAAGTTTTACATTATTATTACTCTTCATTCTATTATGCTATACTAACTAACTATTTTAAAAGTAGTCCTTACCAGACATTTCAGATGACGAGTATTAACTGGAACTCGGGATGTGTGTGGTGAAACTCCTGTCTATTGCAGGTAATTGGTAAACAGTATTGATTCTTTCCTCTGATTCAGCGGTAGGGGGAACTACTTTCTTGAAATTTACTGCATAAGAATCAAAAAGAAGGATATTAGTAAAAGATAAAAATCTAAAGGTACATGAGAACATTTATGACCCTACCGGTGGTTAACCACTCCACCGGAAGGCTGGCACCCTCAGCAATGGATTCTCGTTTGACGAAAAAGAACTAGCGTTGCCATCCGTCTTCATTTTTAGTAGCTTTAAGAATAAGGGTTTGTTGGAAGTCGAAAAAAGCAAAAACCGGCTAGAACCGTGAGATCGGAGGCGATAAGAGATTGGCAGATCCTCGATACAAAGGTCGGGACAGTGAAGGTTTTTGATTTGGTTAAGTACGATTAATACTCTCCAAACCATGGGCATGGTTTGAGCAAAAGAGATGCCGGTGGTCCGGAAGAATTGCATCATGAATTCGGGAAAGGGGTATCGAAGACCCAGCGAAAAAGGGTATGCTGGAAAGCAAACCCAATCTGTGGAAGAAACATCCGATCGAATTGACCGATCGAACGGTCTAAAGACTGTGTTATCAGGAAAAGCACCGGAAGCTCTCAAAGCCGCAATGTCTGCATTATCAAAGGCACATACTTCTTTCTCAGGATTTTTGAGAAGATTCTGCTGGGTAAAAGTCTCGGATGATTCACCGGTTTGGGAATGAGTCCTGGTGGCCATGGCAGATGAAGAAAGAAAGATTGATAAAAGATGAACAAGAAGTAGGGAATTACCTGGAGACTCTGTTGAAGATATCTGCTTTTCAAACAAGAAGATAGAAGATATAGGGGCATTGTGGATCTCCATCGAGTTAAAAGTGCGTTGGAGGTTATGATGTGATTTTGACCGTCGTCTAGATTTAATTGCTTTAATTTATGAGATAAAACTTTTAAAATATATCCGTTGGATTGGTACACCAACAGATATATTTGGGGACAATTGTTATAGGTCATTTTCTGAGCGTACATATCTTGATCAATATCCTGCTTTTAATTGTTTATTTGTGACCAGGATACTGGACGGGGATATTGCTAACATCCTGGGCGATGTCCTGAGGTTGATTGAATTAACCACGTGCAGGTTAAAGGCTGGGGTTTGCTAACGGTCAGATGGACTTCATCTCCTCAAGACTCGAGCATGTTTGTTATGGGAGAGACGTTGAACCCGAAAGACTAGGTCTACAACGTTCGAGTGAGGAATATTCGCTGGATCCTGGTTATTTAGGATAGTTTATTATATTTGTTTTACTATAAATAGATGGGGGCGGATCAGATTAAGGCAGGAAACTTTCACATTTTCAAACACTTTCTCTCTAGCTCTCTGCAAACACTACACACAAACACTTGTATTCAAATCACATTGTAACACCTAGTTGATTCGCTCTACATCCTGCACTGTATCCTAATATTTGAAGCAATAGAAGAACAAGGCAGCTGCGATTGTCAGCTCCCGAGGTTTTATGCCGGCTATCTAGATTGATCAAGGGCTTTCCTCGTACATCACGTGTCAACCTTTACTTTTCTGCTCATTGTTTGATCACAGATACAGCTCTATATCTTGAGCCGTATCCTGAAATTGTTTTTATAACTAACTTGGTTAACATATTTTTCACACATAATTTTAGCACACTACCTCACTTAACTAATTTGATCACTAAATTGCTTCGGTAATTTTTGACCAACACAATACCTTATTATTTATAAATGCACTAACGGGTGTACGCCTACACCCGTGTGCTAAGGTCGTGGCCATTTCTTAGAATGATGCCAAGGATATCCGGGACATGGTCATTAACCCCCCAAAGGTTTTAAGCAAACAAAACAATTTAAACGGGTCATCTCAATGAATTAACCTTATCATGATTAACAATTCAATGCCCAACCAAGCGGTATTTTATATACCGTACCCCAAGCCCGTATAAGGGAAAACAAGTTAAAAGTATTTACCTTTGCAAGTAATAATCACAAATAGCAAGTGCTCATAGCTTTTACCGGATCTCCTATTCTGGAATGAAGGTTTATAATAACCTATTAGATTTCTAACGGGTCTTTAATTAAGCCTAAGCTTAGACCGGTTAGTTTTAAAAAGGAAGTTACGGTTCAAACGCATGAAAAAGCGAAGACCGGTTTAGAATATGGTTTTGACCCAACAAGCTTGCATAGTTGTTTAATGTGGGTATACTAAACACATTCTGGATTTTGAGACAAAAATGATATGGTTTGACCAGTTTCGGCTATTATATGCAAACTAGTTATATAGGCCGACCCGAACGCGAAAAGTGCGTAACGGGTATCCAAAAGAGTCATATACAGGTTTCCTAAGTTAATATGCCTTAAATATGTTGTGACATCAGTAAGATATCTTCTATTATGCCCAAAATGATTTTAAACTCAAACTATGCCCCGTAGGGGTATTTTGGTCATTTTAAAGCTCATAAAAGTGATTATTTATAATTCTGAGTTTCAGGTCTGATATAATCAGTAAAAATATTTATTTTAATAAGTTATATCAGTAGGGTATTATATATATGTGAAATTTATCATTTATAACCCAACTATGCACCGAAAGGGCATTTTGGTAATTTCTCATAAGCCTAAAAGGTCCAAACTGAAAATCTGAGTGTAAAACTTTTGCTTACTGTTAAAATATAAAAATTTACTAAAAATATCAGTAAGTATCAAACCTTATATGTTTAAAATAGTTTTAATACATACTATGCGTTAAAAACGCTTAAAAAGGCGATTTTGAGCTATTTCCGGGTTTTTAAAGGAAAGCTGATATTTTTATAATTCCAGAAGGCTCAAAATATTTTATTTATCATATTGGATCAGTAGAAAAAGGTTTGGTATCAAAAATTGGGTTTAGATAGGTTATATGCTAATTATGCCGTTTAATTACTAAAAAGCTTTTCATTTGCGCTAATGAGCATAACTTCTATTCTAGACCTCAAACTGATGTCAAATTTTATGGACAAGTCTATAAATAAGTAATGAAGGTTTCTATTCTTTTACTTTTTCAAAAATCACTTTTTAAGGTGAAAAGGGCATAATAGTCAACATTTAAGCATTTAACGGAAACATGCATATGAATCTGATAATTAATGAACCAAGTTGTATAACCTCAGAGGGTTACAATAACATGAAACCTGGTCCTAATAAGGTTCTAAGGTATTTCTAAACTATGCTCAAACGGGTCAGAACTGAAAGTCAAAGCAGAAGTCAAATTATGCGACTTTCGGTTCCGAATCGGGCCTAAACTGAAAATTGTTGGGTTGAACATATTTAGACATGTTCTTACATTAATTACCAAGTTATATTAATGATAAAACAGGTTGCATGGCTTCTACATTGCTAATTATGCATTAATTTGAAAATAAGTGTTGGTGCATGCGTCTGTCGACTTCGTCTTGTATCGAGTCTTGTATATGTATAGATAGACCAGGGCACGCAAAACGAGAAATATGAGTTTATTGGAATTTCGCTTGAAATGACACATGTGACATTTCAAACGAAATTAGTCTTGGTAATTCCGCTCGAAGTCAGCTATTGACATTTCAAACGAAATCACTAATTTCGTTTGAAACGTGATTTCGCTTGAGACAGTTTCAAGTGGAATTAACTTGCCTATATATATGTGTTGTCTTATTTCGTTTGAGTTAGTCTTGTATGTGTGATTCCGGAGCCGAAGTGCTGCCGAAGTGTCTACTCGCTGTAAAACTTTATCAAATCAATCTAAAGACAGTTTAAAGTGATTTTCTAGCTGAATTGAACTTGATACGTCTGTTTCCGCCTTTCGTATTGAGAAAATCTCTTCTGATCGACTCGTTCGGGTCAGAAATCGATCCTACAAGTGGTATCAGAGCTCAGGAGGAAGAGTTCTTACCAATTCAGCTGCAAATTCTGATTTCTACACCTTCTTTTCAAAATTAAAAAACTTTTCACGGTTAAAATCGGCTCATTTTCTCACATATTGTGTAAAACATTGTTTTAACAAATCCTTGAAAAAATTGGACCTTAATTCGATCTAAAACTGGTAATATTTGTAATTTCGCTTGAAAAACAGCTCGAGTATGATGACATCAGCATAATTTCGCTTGAAATAAGGCAGTAATTCCGCTTCAAATCGTAATTTCATTTGAAAATTTCGCTCCAAATTGTGATTCCGTTTGAACGATTCAAACGAAATTAGGTATTCCGCTTCAAAGTGTTGATTCCGTTTGAAAGTTTCACACGAGATTAGGTAATTTCGTTTCAAAGTGGTATTTCGCTTGAAGTTGTCTTGTTGTTGATTTCGTTTGAAAGGGTATTTCGTTCCAAAGGGATTTCGCTTGAAAGTTAATTTCGTTTGAACAGTCTGTTTTGTGAAAATTGTTACCGAAACATGGAAGAGGAATTTTATAACGCTTTTGCTACTACCCTGACTACTCCGGCATCTGTAACTCAGAACTTGAACATGGAAAATGAAACGGGCACTATGCAAAAACCGCCTAAGCTCATGAATATTGAGGAGTATAAAGGATGGGAGGAAAGGTTTGAGAATTGGGTAAATGCAAATTACTTGGATGCTTGGGAATGCGTGGAAACGAAATATGTTAGACCTACCAATGATGATGAAGAGGAGATTGCTATTAAAGATCTAAGTGCTGATGATAGAAAGAAATACAAAAATGAAAAGATGATGATTAATCTATTGCATCAAGCAGTGAAGGAAGATATTCTGGTCTTACTGCAACACAATGGAAGTGCTTATTCTATCTGGAAAGCTTTAAAGTCAAAGTTTGTTGGTAGTAAAGAAATGATAAAGAACAAAAAATCACTTTTGAAGAAAGAATTCGATTTATTTCGTGGTTTGAGAACTGAAAGCACCAAACAGATCATCGAAAGATATTGTAATTTGTTAGTCCAAATGAAGAGAGTGAGTATCAATAAAGATAATGAAGAGTTGGTAGAAAAGTTGGCTGATGCATTGCCACATGAAACTTGGGGCACGTATTTGATGATGTTGAGAAATAAGAAAGATTTTGGGAATTTGACACTGAATAAATTCATTGAAAAACTTGAAGCTCAAGAGATGGAGCAAAGAAAGATCTCAAGAATGAAGGATTTTGATGGTGAACAAGATATCGGTGTTTATTACAAAGGAGGTATCAGTGATAAGACCAACATGTCACCAAAAGTTGAAACTACATTCAATGCTAAGTGTTCGTCTGGAGGGTCATCTAAAGGATCAAACAGCAAAACTGAATTTTCTTCATATCCATCATATAATCCAAACTTTTCAACAACCAAGAATGGAAAGAAGCTTCAATGCAACATTGTGTTAAATCTTGAAAATGATCAAAATTTTTCGGAAGAGATTGCAAAAAGTCACATGTCTTTGTTGGGAACTGTGCTGGAATCATATGGAAGTCTTGTAGCAGGAAAGATCGGGAATCCAATGTTGACAAAAGAGGATTACGATCAGATTGATGATGAGGAGATGGAATTGATGGATATAAAGTGGTGTTTGGCGAGTGTGTTGAGGAGAGCAGAAAAGTTTAAACAAATTATGGGAAGAGATGATTTCCGTGATGCAAATGTTTCTACTTTAGGATTTGATAAATCTAAAGTCACTTGTTTTCGTTGCAGGGAAAAAGGACACTTCAAGAGGGAGTGCACAAATCGCGAAGCAAGTGGAGCTCAAAATCCATTTAACAACATTGACTATTATCGGAAAGCAATTTATCATCAAGTTGCTCAACACCAACAAGAGCCACAAACTGCACATGCCAGGAAGACAATTTGAAGAGTCGTCAAAGAGAGCATGTATGGTGAATCAAGAAGATAAGAAATCATCGAAAGATTTCAGTTGGGACAAATATGTTTCAGCTGATAGTAAAACATGTTTGATAAACCAAGATGATGAAAAATTACCAGAAGGGTTTAGCTGGGCAAATTTCAGTTGGGATGATTATGATCCTAACAAAACTTCAAATCACAAAGCTTTTGTTGCTAGAGTTGCTGAAGACAGTGATAATGATGATGATTATTATGCAAGAAGATTGGAAAAGGACTTAAGAATGATAGAGGAGATTGACAGTGATGATGAAAAAGCTAAAAAGAAAAAGAAGAATGTTAAAAAACCCGTTAGCAGTGATGATGAAGAAGTTCCAGTGTTAAGAAAGAAAGTCAAAGACATTCCAGTTTTCAAAGTTGAAACTGAAATTGATGCACAAAAGATTCCTGTGATGTGTGAAAACTGTGAAGAAGTAAAGAAGCAAAACAGTACATTGATTCATAACTTGAATAGATTGAAAGAATCTTATGATGTTCTGAACAAAGCCATGAATCAATACAATCTGTCAAGCAGTGAACAAGCAACAGCAATGAAGACACTTCAAGGAGCTTTCATGACAAAGCAGAAAAGTGTTAACAGTTACATTGATAAATGTGTTGTGCTTGAACAGAAACTGGAAACTCAGAGAATAGAAACAAAAAGAGTTAATAGATTGTTAAAAAGTTACTCATGTACTTCTTATGTTATTGACAGGGTTTATCCAACTGTTGAAGGCATGAAAGCATTTGATGAAGAGGAAGTATCTGAAGACAAAAGTTCAGAAAAGAAGAAGGATACTGAAGTGAAGACATCTTGTAAGAAACAAAGTGCCAGTTACAACAAGTGTCCACCCCCGCTTGAAAATGGATATTCTCCTAGAAATCCAAATTCAGAAAGAGTTAAAAAGGCAACCAATTTACAGTGGGAGTCTGAGTCTTCAGAAAATTTGCCAGACAACATTGATGTTACTTTCACATCGTCTGACACTGGTCATGAGTCCGGATTAATAAAGAAAGTGGTCGATCAGGTGTTGGATAACGATGAAACCGAGGAGGCAAAGTCGGAGTCAAACTCAGAGTCAAAGTCTGTCAAGTCAGAGTCAACAGTCAAAAAGGATAAAAGGGTTTACAATAAAGATTTTTTGTTATCAAAATCTAATTTGAATGACGAAACGTTCAAAGTAGCATATACTTTGAATGATTCTGACAAATTATATTCTGATGAAGAATTTCCAATAAGAGGTGTTAAACCTGACATGATCAAAAAAGTTTTCAAACTAACAGAAATTAATATTTCTGAAATAAAAGATGTAAATCTTTCTGAAAAACCTAAAAAGTACACCTCAAGAGTTCAACAAAAAGAAAACAAGAAAAAGGGTTACAGTTCTGGTTCTGGTTTTCAAAAGAAACCAAACCATAACGGTAATTTCAAAAGAAAAGGACTTGGTTTTATTCCACCGAAAAATCATAAAAATGAAAAAACTTATAAACCAAAAACTGTTTTTGTTTCAGGAACAAGTGCTGAGGAAGAACAAAAGAGCCCATTCTGGAAACAATCAAACAAAGAGTTCCTTGCAGAAAGGCAAAAGGAAATGAAGAAGGATGTTACTCAAAGAAAGGAAACAAGAACCTATTTTCAATGTAAAACAGTTGGTCATATTGCCAGGAATTGTCAAAAGGTAATCCAAACAAAATAGGGAGTTTCTCTTAAACTGAAAGAGAAGATTGTTGAGAATGAACCACCAACTAAACCTTTTACAGTTTTCAAAAATTCAAAGTTTGAAGTTGGTGAATGTTCAAGAGGTTTTTACAAGAGAAAAGCAAATCTTGATAACCACAAGTGGGTTGTTAAGAAATCTGAGGATAGTTCTAGCAATGATTCTGATTCATCAAAGTCAGAGGAGTTAAAATTGGAAACATCAGTACCTCCAATGGATGATGTCAATTTTCCACCATTGAGGGCTGAAAATTTTAAACAAAAAGTCGGTAAAGTTGAGATTTCAAATCAATTTTTCTCAGAAAAGAAAGAATTTGATGTTGAGAAAGCCTTTAACTCCAAAGTGAAACAAATTTTTGGAAAAATGGTTGATGGAAAGGTCAAAGGGGTTAAAGAATTTTATGAGAAAAAATTGAAGAAACCAGGTAAAACTGTTTCGTCTCAAGTTTGTGACTGGGATGGAACATATTATGATGAGTGAAAACCAGGACTTGCCGGAGCTTCCAGGTTGGTAAGTGTGAAGCAGGTATCGGCATCATTCTTGAGAAATTCACTTTTGTGATATTTCGACATTCAAGTGGTTATTGGTTTGTTCTTACAAGTGGTAAATCAGGGACATTAAGTTGTACTTGATTTTCTACTAGTGGTGTTTGTGGATTGAACTTAAAACTGTTAAATGTTTCAAGTGGTTAAAAGAACAAGATGATGATAAAAACCCCTAACCTACAAGTGGTTTTATGAATTCAACAA